>RJWT010005152.1:0-31549 GCA_004365215.1 Cuniculus paca | reverse complement strand
AACAAAACAAAATAGAATAATATTGGACCTCAAAAACAAGCTAGAAGAAAATCCCGTATATTTGTTACACTACATACTGTCATTCTCTCAACAGATGTTCAGACCACTGGCCCCAGGCCTGCAAAGTCAACCAAACAATACAAGCATTCAATTGCTTTTTGTACCCTCAGTTGCTATCAACTCAGCCCACTCTCTGAACCAGCTGGTTGCTTATGGTGGGGTGGGGTGTGGGAGTAGGCTCACAGGAAGTGCTGTCTGACTTCTCTCTTCCTGGGCCCCACATGACTTGTGCAGCTTAGCAGAAAGGCTGGCTAGTTGGCTTTTTGGTGGGCTCCTCCCAGTCCCAGAGTGGCCGATTTTCAGGAGGCACTGACTTCTCTCTTCCTGGGCCCCGTGCGGCTTGCGCAGCTT
Organism: Cuniculus paca; assembly: GCA_004365215.1. Classification (NCBI taxonomy): domain Eukaryota; kingdom Metazoa; phylum Chordata; class Mammalia; order Rodentia; family Cuniculidae; genus Cuniculus; species Cuniculus paca. Next base: position 31,138 of record RJWT010005152.1, on the reverse strand, counting down.
ACCCTAAATTTTTAACAAATTCCTCAAGTTATTTTGATGCATTTCAACATTTGAGATCCACAGTCTTGATTAAGATTAATCAAAGTGATTGCCCTGGGTTTTATATTTGATGGAATTCCGACAGTTTGGCAAGTATAAAAATTGTAGTATTGTTCATCGAAAGCCACAATCCCTACATCACTCCAGCGCAGTTGGAATCTACTTCGTTGTCCCATAGCAGTTGGACCTGGTCATCCTGTGATTCATGGTAGCCAATGGAATGTGAGCAATATGACATAATGGTTTTACATTTGCTTATGTCAAAGGCATTATATTTTGTGTTCTTACTCTCTATCATGAAAATAATTTATTCCAGGTAGCTCTATAGCTGCATGAGTTTGTGAGAGACAAAACCACACAGTCTGGAACATAATCATCATGGCTGCTTCACAGACCCATTTGTAAAAAGCAAATTTAAATTGTTATGTACCAAAGAGACTTTGGAATTGTTTCATATACAGCATTATTACAGCAAAAGCTGATAGATACATTCAACAACTAAACGTGGCAAATATAAAACTGCAATCTGAATCCCTTTTTGCTTACTCCTTTCAGATTTAAAGATCTCTTAATGACTTGAGGTCATCTTTAGTGTGTGTTTTAATTCAACTGAATCTGCTTGAAAATGCTAGAGAGAGGGGAAAGTGGATTTGTAAAGAGATTTGGTTGACATAGAATGGTATTGGTTCTAAATTTTTCTTAATATCTGTATCTATTTTTATCATGAAAAGTAGGAGTTTTTGCTTTTTTTGCTGTTTGATCAAAAATAATAATAACAACTGAAACTTAAATTAGGACATGACAAATGTCATCCTAAATACTTTTCATGTATTAATGTAATTCTCCCAGCAACTCAGTAAGGTCGGAACTATTATTTTTCTCCATTTATGGTTGAAGAGCTGGGACCACATAGACTACATAGGTGGTAAATCACACTATTGAGAAACCTGATTACAGAACTTGTCCTTTTGATCAATTGGCTGTTGCCTCTAGAATAGTAACTTTTAAAGAATGCATTACACTCCCCTTTTAAAAAACAACATAAATACTTCATCTAGAAAAGAAGTTAACTAATTTTTACCTACAATAGAAAGAGTTCAGATCTCAAAATTAAAATGTGTGTACAACCCATCCTTGGAATTGAAACAATGTGCTGCAATATTTATTGCATTATTTCCTCTCTTGTTCAGCTCCTTTCCAGAGTTTTGTTTTAAAATACTTAAAAAATTTTCCATATTCCAATTTCTTCATCAAAGGAACAGAAACTATGACTTTTTACTTCATTTAGACCAAGAAGCTTGACAGTGAATTATACAATTTCCAGCAAAGGATAACATTAAAATAAAAACCCATCAAAACGATACAGTTTTATCTATTTCACAAGTTCATGGCAATGAGACACAGTTTACATAGGGGGAAGCAGCAATTAAAAAATTTTCTAAAATAATGCTATGTGGTGGTACTCTTAGGCATTTACATATGTTCTCTTTAAGTCAAATAACAAGCCTGCAGGGAAATTATGATAATCTTTTATGGACGAGGAGGTCGAGTCTCAACAAAGTCACATAGCTATGTAGTGGAGACATTTGAGCCAGGGTTTCATGACTTCAATGTCAGCCATTTTGGTCTCCACACCTTATCATGTCACTTTCTTTGAAGAAATGATTCCCAAATCTCTCAAACTACTGAATAACATTCATTTTTTCCCATCCATTTGAAAATACCCTCATAATATAAAAATCTCTAAGATAGATTTATCCTTTCTTCTACTTAGTAGGTTCAAATGATTGGAACAGCACTAACAACTATAGTTTAGTCTCTCCTTAGTATACATCACTGTTAGTTGAATAGAATTTGCTTGTAAATATAACAAGAGGGATCTCATTTCTAAAAAGAAACTGTTTATGGCCCTTCTATTTTCTGTTCCAATCTTGGAAAATATAGCCTAAATTTATAAGACAATCTGACTTGCAGTGTTTTAAATGATTAAGTAGAGGACAAGTTTTCAATCGCTTCCAGTAGATCATATCATTTTATAGCTCCATGCAACATAGTATATAGGAAATGTGATCAAAATGTACAATGGGTGTTTAAATACAAAAGAATTTATTACGGTAAAAAATATGATGCCATTAACTCTTCTCAAAAACTCCCCCCTTACTTCTAATACATTTACCCAATTGTTCTTGTTGCTTTCTGAAGCAGATTTGGAAGTCCTCTTCTGTGAGTGTCTTTATTGAAAGGATGGTGACTGATGCTGCTGAGTGCCATCCAATGAAAAGGCAGGTGTGTTAAAACATTATGTTGTCCTCATCCACCTTGATCACTAGATCTGACATTATGCAACTTTAAGGTCTTCCTCCAAATCAACATGACCATGAGGGGTAAATGTTTTTAATTGGTTCAGGACATGAAACCAGTCATGATAGCAAAACTAGATAGCTAGATGCTCATGGAAGAGAAGTTCCAGAACTGCACAGAAAGTGATGAGAACAGAGAAATAAGTGTGTTTGAAACAAGAGTATGGAATATTTTGAGCAAGATTAATGGCAATGTGTCTTCTACTGTAGTACATGTTGTGAAAATGTAAACTCTTATCTTATTTTACAACCACACCTTATAAAACAGGAGTTTCATCTACAAAATGTCCCTGAATTTAACTATTCTACTCCAATATGCAGGAAATATCCACTAGAAGTGGATTCTTTCTTATCTGCTTGTTAGATTGTCCAAAGACACATTTTAGCAGCCTCAACTCTTTTTCTAGTATTAACTTCCCAATAACAATTGTTTGAAGAAGCTACTGCTTCAAAGAATTTTTAAGTTATATTACATTTCGAAGGGAATATAATAGGTACAGAAAACATATTCTCTAAATTTTTCACTAAAGTTATATATTTTCCTAAATAGTAATTTAAAAAGATAAAAGGGAGACAAAGTAATTTTCATTCCTCTCTCAGAGTCTGCAAATGAGAAGAAACTCAAAGGTCAGGGACATGAGGGAACAAAATGGCTCTACTAGGGTTCTCTGGAGAATCATAACCAATGGGATGCATATGAATATTCTGGTTGTTTCTGTGAGAATATTGTTGGGTGAGATTTACACTTAAATTGGTGAGTTTTGAGTAATACAGATTGACCTCTAAAAAGTGATGGTCCTTATTCAATTAGTTAAAAGCTTTCATGGAACAAAAAGTCAGCCTTTCCATGAACAAGAAAGCCTGCATAATCTTGTGAGATAGCTGGAAAGTGCAAAAATCTTCAGCGTGGGCTGGAGATCCAGGAGAAAAAATTCAAGTTTATGGGCAGCATTCTGCAGAACAAAGAAGAACCAATGTTTCAGATGAAGTTCAAAGGCAGTTTGTTGGAGAATTTCTGTCTTGCTTATGGAAAAGTTGATGTTTTGTTCTATGTTTTGATGGCATAAAGGCTACCACCATATGCAAATCTATTTGCTGTACTGAAAATCCACCCAGTTAAGTGTTAAGCTTACTCAAAACTACGTTCACAGAAACACACAGAAGAAAGTTTGACTAAATATCTGGATATTATTGCCCACTCAAAAGAACACATAAAATTAACCATCACTGTGGACATAAAGGAAATCCATGCATCCCAAAGAGGCCAAAGCTCCAAAAGTTCATGGAACAAAGACACAGAAGAATATTTCAGTAAACTAAGCAAATCAGAAAATTCGTGCATGAACACCAACTATCAACAGGCTAGTCTCAGAAATAGCTATGTAAGAGTCAATAATTTTCTTGTGACACCCAAAATTCATTTGGTAAGAGAGTTTCCAAGAGATGACATGAAAAGAATTTGGAAAAAAATTACACTTGTTCTGAGTAGACCCACTTCCCAAGCAGAGATTATAGACCTTAACTAATATGATTTAAAAATTACATAGTGTTAGAACTCAAAAGCACTTTAATGGCCTCAATGTTGCAAGTTTCCTTTAAATTTTGTAGCCTATGATGTAGTGACTATGTAGAGGGCTTATGCTGGCATTCAGGCTCAGGAGAAATGTTTATTTCATATTTTACTTCTTTACTGTCTCAAGTTAAGAAAGACTGTCTTTAAAAATTTACTTAAGAAATTGTCTTAGTTCATTTAGGCCACTATAACAAAATACCTTGCATTGCATAGCTGATGTGTAATAGAAATTGATTTCTTACGATTGTGGAGGCTGGGAAGTCCTAGATTAAGATGCCAGTAGATCTAGTGTCTGGTAAGGGGCCATTTCTTTACTTGTAGACAGTACCATCTTGCTGTGTGATCAAACAGAAGGGCGAATAGGCTCCTATGGATCTGTTCTATAAAGGCCAGAGTCTCATTCATTGCAGGATCTTTGTGAACTATATATTCATCTCCCAAAGGTTTCACATTCTGATGCAATTGATTGCCTTGGGTGTTAAGATTTCAACATATGCATTTTGAGGAGACATAAATATTCAAACCATAGCAAATGATAACTTCAAAATTGTTTGAGATGATTAGTTACTACCTCAGCAAAATTTAGAATCAAGTAGAGGCATGTTTAACAGAGTGAAACCCACATAGCAATAATTTTATGCAATGCATTTGAAAATATTCTGTGTATTAATTTTAAGTATTTGTAATAGTTCAGAGAATTTGGTATATGTATAGGTCAGGATAGATTTAGCTAGGCTATGATAACAAACAACCCTGAAAATCACAGGGACTTGAAAGATTTTTCCTGCTTGTGTTCTATGTTCCTAAAGGATAGGCACAGGTTCTGTTTCATCCTGTGCTCACGAAGGACAAACTGATGGAGGTTCTAGTGTCTGTAGCATTCTGGGTAAATGCATCTGAAGGAATAACACATAGCTTTCGTTCTTTAAGTATTTGGCTAGAAAGTGATATACACCACTTCTGTTCATTTTATTGACCAAAACAAGTTGTATGACCAGGCCTAACTTCAATGGGAAAGGAGGCACATTCAAGCCACAAATGCAGAAGGAAGGAAGTGACTTATTGGTCATCAGACTTGGTGCCTACCTTCATCCATTAAAATAATGTTAGGTCTGCCTTCTCATCTAAAATATGCAGTCTACATAATCCTTTTAGACTTGTAAAATGTTAAGATCAAAGACATTGAAGTTTATCAATAATAGTGGGAAATTTTAGAAAGTATCTATCATTCAAATACTCCTCTACTTACAATAAGGTTACACTTCAATACCCATTGCAAGTTGGCAATGCATTTCATACATCAGAAGCATCAATCATAGATGGGTATTTTGTAGGCATGATAGGATGTGAAAGAACAAAAGAGGAAGTCCCCAGAACCCCACAAGATAGTATACTGCAAAGTGTCAGTTGTTTATCCTTTTGATTGCATGGCTGATAAGGTGTTGAGGCACCTACAAGAGTATTACATGCATTCTGCTAGTGCAGGAAAAGATCGAAACATTTCTACTTGTCTTAGTTACCATCTAGTTGCAGAGACACACCCTCTGACACCACAAATGTAAGGAGGAACAGTTTATTTTGGCTCACAGTTTGTAGAGGTTTCATTCCATAGGCAGCTGGTTCCGAGGCAGGGCAACCTAGTAAGGGGCTTGAAAGAGGAGAAACAACTCATGGCACAGTTGTGGGAAGCAGAGAGTAATCAAAGAAGGAGTGGGAAGAAGATTCCAGACTTCACCCCCTAGTGGCCCACCCCTTAGTGGTCCACCTCCTCCCTCCCTCCAGGCTTCACCTGCCATCACATTTAGCCATAATCTCATCGGTGGCCTAATTCACAGGTAAGTGTCATGCCCTCATGACCCAAACACCTCCCAAAAGTGGGAGACTTTAGAGGGACATCTAGATATAAACTATCACAAAACTGAATATATACATCTTTTGCATCATCATAAATTTGAAAAATCTTAAGTCAAACCATAGCAAGTTGAAGACTATTTGTATTTATAAGTTTACTTGCTAGAAAATAATTACTTATTGACTTAGAAATTTAGAAGTTGGACAGTGAGGCACCCAAATTTTTCAATGCTATTAAGATACTTAAAGACATCTAAATAACTAAATTTTACTATGCACTTATAAATTAATGTAGGCCTCTTTAAAAGGGACAGGGTGAACATTTTGGAGAGCTGTATTTGGAAATCATGGTGTGGCAAAGCTACTGGGCAAGTGGGAGTGACCTATCAATCACAGAAGGCCAGGGCACAGGCAGAGAACAGCTTCCAAACTCAGTACCTGGCACCAATAAGAAAGTGCTATCTTCAAGTCTTCTGGCACAAGATCAAACACATTTTTGATAGGATGGCCTAGATCTGACGTCAGAATGGGGGAAGGATGTAAAATATGGCTGCCATTTGGCTCACAAGGGGCTCGATCCTTTTCATCAGTGTACTCTGCTGACCCAGTACTTCTTTTTCTTGCCATTAATTGGTGTGCATTTACTCTTCAGAGGGTGCTTCTTTTCCTTTCTTTTCTTACCTTTAATATCTTTAATAAATGGAAAACCTCACTCTCTCATTTTCTAATTTTTGTTCAGGAAAACAATAGCCTGGAAATGACCCCCAGAAAGATCTTAGCACCCCAGAAACCCCACTAACACATGAATGTTGTAAAAGTCTAAAATATAAAATATAAATATAAAACTCTAAAATACAATTAGGCCTATGGATTTATTACTATGACACATACTAATTTTTTAAACTATGTAGTCTTTCAAACAGAAGCTACTGTTTTGGGTATCAAAAGTTTGCATTTAATGTCAGTAAATGCCATCATAATTTAAAGTTCTGTTCTTTTCTTTTCTTTTCTTTTCTTGGTGCCAGGGATCAAACTCACGACCTCACACTTGCCAGGCAGGCTCTTATGCCACTGAGCTAAATCCCTGGCCCTGTTTCCTTTTCTTTCTGAGCATTTTAGCCTGTATAATTATTAGAGACTGAAATATACAAGACTCTAGAAAAGTAGGAATGTAAGACTTAACAAAGGTAGAACATAATGGAGAAAGACCTGAAGATGCAGTCTTCTAGATTTCTAGTAGATGGATATATTTACTCTTTAGTTTACATAAATAAAATTTTAAAATAGCAAAGTTTTATGAAAAAAATACTCTCCATAGTCTGTAGTGTCCCTCTTTTGTAAGAATAAACTATAGGACAAGTAGTTGATAGTAATGTAGGTGGAGTGTTTGTTTGAATTGGTTGGAGGTATAGAAAAATGAAAAACAATATTGTATTTAATAAAACTCATTGTTCATGGCTTCTTTAAAGTGTGGGCATATGTCGTGTTTTACTTCTGATGAATAGGAACCAGTAAACTACTGAAAAACGTATGGCAGAGTTTCTACAGTGCGTGTACACATACTTATTTATGGTTTCATTTGTACCTAAAAAGAAACTATAATGGTTTTGCGAAGACCACAAGTCTTTTGCATACAAGTCAAAATGTCTATTGCATGTGGTTTAGGAATATACATAAAGCTTCCATATGGGAAAAATATTTTTTGATACCCAAATGAATGAAAGAATTAAGCATGAGAGAACCTACTGAAAGATTTGACAAATGTCTATACATACAAAGAAGTCTTCTAAATTATAGTTTTAATGTCTACATATTTTATTTTGCATTATATACAAGTTTTTGCCAAAGACCATAGCATTTCATATATGAGTTACTGTATACACGGTGCATATGTACATATTTACGTGTATTAGTCCTGGTCTATTTCTATTTGCCTTCAGTTTGTGTATCCTACTTGATGCTATGCTGTTGGACTCTCTCACTGAAACTAAAGAGTTGCCAATGCTCTTGAAGCAAATGCCAACCCACAAAATAATGATTATATGTTTGATTTATACAGTTTATTTCCCCCAAAGGGTTCATTTTAAATTAACTACACATTGACGTGAGTGATCATGCTAGAAGCAGGCAGCACGAGGATAGGCTAACTTTGTCTTAATGTCACCAATAATGAGGTGGGGAGGTGGGGAGAGAAAAATAGCAAAAGGAACAATATAAGGAATCATGCTGTAAGAAACCAACATTCTATTAAAATTAAGATTTTCATGTAATGCTGAACTCGTACTCTTTTCTATCACCCTTGTGATTGGATCCTTGAAGTCCATATATTGTTGCTGTAGATCCCCCTTTGTCCACATGCAGCCTTGCAAAAGTCCCAAACCAAAGTCCACAGACTAGAATTGGCCCCAGAGCAGTGTTTCGCTTGGCTTTTACAATGTTTAAAATATTTTTGAGCCAACATTTTGAAATTGGAAGCTTTCACATAAAAATCCAGATTTCTGGCATCTCTCAAAAAATTAGAAGATCTGGGAACATTGAAGTCACATTACCACACCACAGTCTGGCTGCTGGGCAGCTGCCGCCCTCATTAGACAGGCATGCGTTCTCTCGTCCCCTCCAGTTTTTACTGTTTCACATCATCGATCATTGCACTTGCTCTAATTCTTTTTTAGTAGTAAGTTGTATTTCTCTACCCATATCTTTGTCAAAACACACGGCAGAGTTACATCATTAAATCATGATTGTGTTCGCTTCTCCTTTTCTCTCTCATACATTGAGAGAGGATTTTGCTGCCCCGTTTCCCACTAACATTAACAGGAATTTGAGAACTGTTGACTAGTGTAAATACAGAAATTTCTCAGATGTATGATTGATGGGCTGCCACCCTCTGCCCCAGGAGACTAGGCGAGATCAGCAGTGGGAAGAATTAAGAGAAGAAGGAGGAATGGAGAAACGACAGGGTGCTGGTTTTTGGTTCCGAGCTTCCAACTCTTCCTTGTGCAGTTGGTTTTCTACTCTTGGGGCCTAGGCTCTGTAAATCACCTTTTTGCTTTATCAGCTGCTCCCTGCTGGAGTGTGGCAGCAGGAGATGCGGGAGGTAGACTTCAAGGCTGGAGCGAATGAAAAAACCTGCTTCTTCTAGTCAGTTCCTCTGGGCTCCTGGTTGCTTGTCATTCTTATCTGCACCAGCCAAGCAAAAATCCTTCACCACGGCAGCAGCAATTCTTTCATGACCGGGCGGCTGCATGCAGTTAATATGTTGGTTTACATCTGCAAACACAGCTTCATGGTGGCCCTCTCTCCCTGCTTATTAAAAGACAAATTATAACAAATTTAGTTTTGCAGATTGTAATTGGCTTTGCGACACTAGAACCAAGCAGCAGATCAGACCAAATGTGGTTTAGAAAGCCCCTCCCCATCAACATAGGCAGGTTACGTTTATAGCTAGAAAACAGGAAGTGCATACAGGAAATGAAAAAAAAAAAGAGCCTCATTGGTTACAACCTGCATCTGTCTTCCTTGAACATAATTTAAACAAATAGCTGCTTATGATTGCATACTTTATCTATCCCTCCCCCTCGTTCCTTTTGAACAGTCCAACTCAGTAAAGTTAAAAATTTGGGAAAAATGGATATATTCCTTGAAAAAATAATTTGCCAAAACTGACCATCAAAAGGTAAAATATGTGGATGAGTTTTTAACTGTTAAACAACTGATTAATGTTTTCCTTCATTCAAAGACAATTCCAGACTCATGTGGCTTTTTAATTAAATTCTATCAAATATTTTTAAAAGGTTTAGTAGAAAGTATTCACAAATTCTCCCCCAAAATAGCAATGGGTAAACAATCCATTTCTTTTCATGAAGTTGTCCAATTCTTTATCCTAAAAGTAGACAAAGGATGAAAAATTTGAAGGGCAATCTTACATATTAATAATGGTTCAAAACTAAGTAAAATAATCGCTAACCTAGTCTAGCAATATGTTACTTTATGACTAAGTTTTTCACATTTTTAGCAATAAAATTGATTTACATTTTGAAGGTGAGTCAGTGTAATTCATCATATTAAAAGAACAAATGACAAAAATATAAATATGTTTAAATCACTTGAGAAAATTTGTGATTAAATACTGTGCTGTAGATAGAAGGAAAGTTTTTTACTGTTTTACTTACAGTAAAAATAATAGGAATTTCACTTTTGAGATCAGGACCAAGGGAAGCTTGCCCTTTTAACCACTTCCATGGAAATCCTAGTCAGTTCATGCAGGTGAAAAAAATAAGGAATTTACAAAGAGTAAACAGGAAGAAGAAAAATTATACTTATTCACAGATGATATTAAGAAAATTTTAAGACCCTAAAGAAAATTTATGAAAATTGATTTGTGAGTTTAGCAGAGTTGTATTTTAGCTTAATCTTCTATTTTATATATCAGAGAAAACACAGGAATGATACAAAAAATTCTTTACCTTAACACAAAAATATCAATATGTAAGAATAAATCTATCAAAAGAGATGCAAAACATAGACAAATAATTGGAGAACATTTTAAAAAGGATCAAAATAAATGAAAAGGTACACTTTATTCAGTTTTTTAATTCTTTCCAGATCTACTTAAATTTGGTGCCATCTCAATTAAAGTTTCAGCTTTTTTATGTGCTTTTGTGTATGTTTGTGTAACCTGATAGAATAATAGTGAAGTTTATGTGATAAAGCAAAAGGCCGAAGGTAGTCAAGATTAGACTAAATAACCAGATGAGAAGACTTACCAGATATCAGGATTAGATAGCAAAGGTTGAGTAATTTCAGCTAGTGAATTCTGAAAAAAATGTTATTTTTTAAGTTGAACTTGAGATATTTCATTACCTATTTTTGTTTTGTTAAAAGTTTCTCCCAAATTTTCAAATGCAAGTCATCTTCATCTTCTATTATATTACAATGTTGATTCCATGGTGCATGAATATAAAAGACAATCCTACTGTGAAATTCCATTTCTTAGTTTTTACATTTCCTCATGAATATGACAGTGAGTTTCTCAATTTCTTTAAGTACCTTTTAAATGTTTAACCAACAATAGAGTGAAAACAAAACAAACTAGGCATGGGCAAATGTTTGCAAAATGCGTATCAAAACTCTAATTGAAAATATATGATTTTGAAAACTATACCTTAGTGAATTCAGTTATGAACTTGGGACCAAATACTCCAACAGGCTAATTAAAATATATATTTGAGCACTTGAGAAAAGACGTGCTAGCTATGGGTTATTACTAATTCACTTAAAATGGGTTTTTAAAGTTCCCCAAATTCCCTAGTTAATCAGGAAAATGTTAGATACAGCACAATGCTATGCTGTGTTGTAAAGGTAATACCTTTTGTAGACAAAAAAGAGAAATGCAGTCACAATGCTACCTATTTAGGATGATTTACACCTAAGAAATCACATTTTTGGCTATCAGGAGGTTGCTATTTATGTGCATTCAGATGTTTGAGAATATGCCTGTTTAAAATTGTTGACATACTGAGGAAACATAAGATTAATGTGGACTTTGGGTTTAGTGAATATATTGGACAGCATAATGGAGAGCCAGAATTAGACTGAAATCAAAGGCCAGGTTTAATAACTCGAAGGTAGTAGGGATATATGTAAATTGCTTCACTGAATCTAAAAATCTCAAAGTGAGCAAGATGTACCTTAACATAAGTTTAAGAAAAAAACTTTTTTTTGGTAATTCGAGTTTGGGACAAGTCAACATTGTACTATGTTAGCGTAAAACCTAATTCAGTCTTAGGCAACTAGTTTATATATATTTGGTGAATGTGCCATTGGTGTTCTGCCAACACGACATGAGAGCATCATTGATTATATGGTAATTTTTTCTAGGCAAAAGGAGTCAGAAGAGGGACAGCTTCCTGCAAGAAAGAAAATTGCCCTCAACATGGCATTTGTGGGGCAAGAGCTCTTTTGATTTTATTTTAAGACAATTTAAAATGAGTATCTCCACTTCGGTTCAACTTGAGACAAACCGTACTTCCACATCAAGCTGCTGCAACAGCAGCCCAAGTGAATTAAAACTCCAATTCCATGCATTTTCTTGGAGTGCATAAACCAACTTCTCCACTGTCTTGTTTTTGGCTGTTTTAATATCTTTTGAGGTAGCGTGTATCCAAGTTGAGGTGCCTTCTTGTCTCCTCAATGATTTGTAATGCTTCTAGTGATTCTTTGGTTAGTACTCTGGTTTCAAAATTTTTGGTGTGCCATTAATATTATTTTGCTTATAAATCCCATTATTTTGGTGCTAAAGGCAAATTACTGTGTTGAGATTAGGTGAGATCTGTCTGTTCGTACAACTTATATTTGGCTTGCACACTTGAATTTTGGGTTCGTAAACCAAATTTTAATCATCCCACAATTTCTAGATATGTTTCACACAGAAAGAAATAGGATGTCTTCATTCAGAAAATTACCTTCCAAGAAAATCCATGTTCCAATTTATATAAAATTTGAGGTATTTTAAGAGTTAATTTGATTTACTTGCTTTTATTATTTTTTCCTTTCTCATTTCAATACTTCTCATGTGATTAATAGCCCTAGGGCAAAAAATTAGTCAATCCAAGTCTATCTAGGAAGCTTGGCCTAAGACAGCATCATTTATGGTTAAGGAAGATCATTGTTGTGCTAAGTAATTTTTTGTGGTTGGCAGCCTTAAAAGTTGGGATTTCTGGCAGTTTTTTGGATATTATATCATATTATATCATAAATATGAGTGAATGAGTTGCAGTATAAACATTTTAAAAATTCCAGAATGCTTTGTTCAAATAAAAGAATAACCATCAAAGTTATGAAGAGGTATGTCTCATGTATTTTGACTTTCAGAATTTTTTCTTTCTTTCTTTTTTTTCTTCTTCTTTTTCTCTGCATCTCTGCAGTTATAATTTCATAGTGTTGTGGTAGCCTGCCAGTGTCAACAGGTTTGTGTTTTGGGGGAATAATTGAGTTGAGATTTTTCTCATCTGACATAAATCAGAGTGTTAGAGTTACAAACTCATGGGTTACATCTTTGTAGCAGGGAAAAGTGATCCCATCTCAAAGCCACCTTTGGCATAATTAAATTAAATAGAGTTTTTGTCTTTTTGGATAGATGGTTAATATCTATTTTTCAGAAGGTTATTGTACAATTTATGCTTCATTGTGGGCTTTGGTTTTTTTCTTCTCTTAGGTTTTGCTGCCAACAACTCTTTTGTATTTTTGTACAGAAGACCCTTCCATCTAAGAAAGAGAAGAACTTGGTCAAACTTGAAATTATCAGACAATATTTGCTTTAGAAAGCTTATGCAGGATGAAAACATATACAACTTGGACATAAAAGCAGTTTAACAGAATGTCGACCATGAGAAAAAGTTTTCATATAAGTTTCATTCTGTAAGATGAACATTTTAAGAAATGGGTAATGACAAAAGACAGTATTTGCTGAACACTTGTCATGAACTAGAAATACTGGTCACAATAGTCTCAGAGGTGAGTTTTCTCATTGTGATGTTGAGGAAGTTAAGGATCTGGGTGGTGTATAATTTATCAGAAGTTATATACTGATCAAGTAGGAGACTAGGGCTTGAATCTAGGTCTTTCCAACATTAAAATCCTTGTAACAAGTGACCTGCCTTTCAATGATAAGCTTATTTTGCTTTGTTATTTTAAGGAATTAACGGTGACATGGGGACTTTTTGTCTATCTCCCCTTGGGGGAGATGACGAAAGTATATTTGGTCATGTGAAGAATATTTGCATTAGTGTAGGTGCAAGTATGATGCTGTTATTGTCTTTCTTTGGATATCAAAGTTAGGAATGAGATGGATTTCAAGGGAGAGTTAAGAAGAGTATTGCATGTACAGAGTTCTTTTTAATTTGGCATAGCCAGCAGTGTTTCTAAGGTTAAGACCACATTTCCCCATGTCTCCTTTCTTTTATGGTGCTGGGTTAGAATTTACCACTGAGCTGGAATTCAGACAGATTCAGGAGGCCCTAGTGAAGTAGAAACTATTATCCTGGGAAGATCCTGATAGTTAGATTCAGTTGGTTTCTAGACATCTCCAGAAGCTTCCACTTTGTGGTTCTGGCACTTTCTCAGACTTCCACACACCATGTTTTCTCTAGGTTGTGGCAAAGAAGGTGGTTTTTAGGTTTTTCCATGAGGTTCGCTTCATTGGTTATGTCAGTTTCTTGGATTCCTAGGGATAAATGGCATTTCTCCTTTCTATTGAGATACTCAGCCAGTAAGTACCATTCAGATCTTCACTGCTACGTTTTCTCATATTTCATACCCTGAACTTCTATATTCCGTCTTCTTTCCCCAAAATGCTACTGCTATCAACTTTATTTTTCTGATTAAAATCAGACTGACATATAAAGTGTGACCTTTCATACATTTAAATAGATTATATATTGGTTTTCTATCTTGGTTTTGGAGTAAGGATAAATACAAATGAGAAGTCAGAACAATCAAAAGTTTAGAAGAATCTAAAGTCGGCAAAAGTTCTAATTGTAATTGCTCTATATTTGAAAGCTTATATTTTATAGTGTGGACATGGTATTGAATTTTATTTTATTCAGAAAATGTTCATTGAATATCCATTACATGAGGCCCTGAGATGATTATGTTGGGAAATATAAAGAGAGCTAGTATCTATTGAGTTTACCATGAGTCAGAAGTTCAAATCTTTAATTCAGATCTAGAGAGAATAAATGATCTGGCAGAAATTACAAAAACAATTGAAATACTTATGCTACCATTTTGATTTGAAATCTCTAATGTTCTATGCACTAGTCTGAATGGCTTCCTGATCTTGAAAAAGTTTTTAATTCAATTGAAATGAATTTGAAAAAGAAAGCATATTTTCTATCCTCCTTGGTGAATTCAAATGGATTACTCCAGAAAGTGCTTAGAGTTAAATTCACTTTTTCTAATTTTTAGCAATTTTTATGCATTTAGACACTGTCATGGTTTTAAGCCATTACCTCACGCAGCTAAGCTGTGTAGTTTGCATTCGTTCATTTTTCTCTCTCTACTGGTTTGTCAAAAATGAATTCCAGATCAAAAACATAATCTACTCACTGACTTTGGTGAAAAATAGAAGAGGAAAATAGGGGAAGGCAAGGGGTTTGGCTATTCTCCAAAAGAATATTTTGTTATAGTATTTCAATGGAAAAACAAAGATATTTATCTAAAGGGCATTAGACACGAAATATGCCTTGAGAGTATGCATGTAATTTTTCTATAGTACCCATTTACTCACCTGAAATTTTTTGGTGAATGTTTGATTTCAAAGTGAATTAGCTTCTAGGTGAATTTCATAAAGTTTAAAGATGGACACTTATGCACCATAAAATGAATGATGAAAGAAGAAAATGTTTTCAGCAAGCACATACCTCTTACATACCTAGGCATTCAAGTAAGCAGGTGGATATTAGTTTTAATACTGAACATTTCACATCATTGGCATAAGGCATTCTAGGTTGCTAAACATGTGTTCTTAAAAAACCTACAATAATCCTGTTATAAAGAACAACTAACATAATGTATTAACCTAATATGCAGAACTACTTTTCTAAAACTGAGCACTTTAGGCTAAAAATATTAATCGCAAACAGATTCCATTTACTTGTTCCAATAAATCTGAACCCATAGCCAGATTTTTGTTTTGACAGTACCAGGATTCTAAGAAAATGGGGGGTGGTTAAGAGAATTATGTTAAAGTATGTATGTTATATTTCTTCTAAATAGCAGGAACTTGGTCTTGGCAAATTGTACTTGACAGAGTGCCTGTTCAGAAATGATTCTTATGCTTTCCTGGTGAAAAAACAGACCATGGATCCCTCACTTTTCTGCATGTTCCACCACCAAAGAGCCTTCTTTGTCTAAAACTAAACTTCATTCTCTTTTCCTTCCAAAATGAGCAACTGAGAAAAAAAATAAGTTGCTGGAAACAACAATGAACATAATCACTTTCTATCCTTTTTATTGACTTTCGAATACTGTTGATCAACAACGATTTCCAATTGATGAACAAAAATTGAGTGTAATAAATGTCTGGACCTTACATTTCTTTCTGATTTCTAAAATGAAATGACCCCAAACTCAAGCTAGTTCGGCCTTTTCTATATTTCTTAGTCATGGATCTAAGAGTATCTCTAATGATCACTTGGGTTCACAAAATGTTTAATATGTGATTCTGTTAATGAGACCCATTCTTTGAGATTTCAAAACTGTTTACAGTATGACTGAATAAAACCTAGTGTATTAGTAAAAGGTCAGAGGTATCTGCAGAAGCAGAGATTATTTTATTTATTCATTTAGACATGTGAAACAATAAATGAACAAGTAGATTGTTGGTAAGAAGGCAAAAAGGTAAGAAGGGATATGCAGAAACAAAGCACTATGGATTGAGGAGCTATTTTAGCTTAAGGGATTGAGGGGGGCCTCGTGACAATGTTCCATTTAAAATAGTGTCTGAGTTCCAAGAAGACATGAGCCATGATCAATTGAATGTGCGTTTCAGGTGCAGTGAATAGCTAAGGTAAAGATCCTTAATTTAGGACCAGATCTAATGTGTTGGAGGAAGAGAAGAGACATCTTGTGTAGTTGGAGTCTAGTGAAGATGGTTGGACATGGATCAGGGTTTATGGAAGGGACAGTTGGGCTTGGTAAACCATGGTCAGTGAATTGTATTTTCCTCTGATTGTGGTGGAAGACACTGGAAGGTGTTAAGCAAGTGTTATGATCTGGTATATATTTTAGAAGTTTATTCTGGCTTCTGTAGTAAGTATGTATTTTAAAGACAGTAGCAGGGAAACCAAACAGAAGACAATCCAGATGAAGAATAATTAGGGTACTGTGGATGAGGTGTTACCAGAAGAATGTGGCAAAATTGTAGAATTTGAGGTGCTTATGAATGTTGAATTTCTTTGTGAGACTAGAATGTATAGCCAATGCCACAAGGGCATGACATATTGTAAAGAACTGATATATGTCATTGATATCATAGGTTCCAGAAGTTTTGGTCATGATTGGCTAGATTATATTTGGTACATAATTTGACCTTAGCAGTCCTCTGCATTCTCAAATACATTAGAGACATATCACATAAAGTGGTGAAGAAAAAAGGAAAAGAATATATAGGGCTATTTTAAGAATTTAGTAATTACCCTATCACTTGAAGTGATTTTGGCTGTAAATATAGTAGTAGACATGCTAAAGGAAACTTCATGAGTTGGGTATAATGTGGTATGTTGTAGACTGTGGGAATTTGAATAAGTTATCTTACTTGATTAACACATTTTGATGTGTTTTTCCTTCCCATCTCTCTATTATTTCTTTTCTTTAAATTCCTATTAGACTTTTTTCTTATTTGTAAAATAATGACATGTTAATTACATGACCACATCAATGTTTCCGTGTAATGACATTAACAGAGACCTTCTGAGGTGATTGGCATAAGAGGGATTCCAAGGAGAATGATGTTTCAAAAGAGCATGTTCTGATGATAATGACAATGCTGTATGCAAGATATTACATAAATTTGGTAATTATACAGTGTAGACAAAATTAAATGTATGGTTGTAATAACTATTAACTTTGATTTGGCTTAGATTGCAACTTACAATTAAAATCCCAAGGATGACCAATCATCTATTCAAGTGACAATGGCTGAAATCTAAGTAGCATTACTAATTTATGTCAACTGTATTTTTAAGTCAAGCTTGACAGTTTCTATCTTGTGCAAAGTCCCCTATTTTTAATGAACTATATCTTGTTTACTTTGCTGAAAGCCTTAATTCAGCATAAAATACTTTTTTATAGTTTTTCTTCCAAAGCACTCTTCCTAGATTCCTGTTATGGCTAAGTTCAGAAGTGCAATGATTTATTGTGTTGTCACATTCTTTATTCATAATTTGCACAGAGCCTGGGGAAAAGGAATACCTCTAACTGTGAAGTAGGTCCCTGTTAAATTTTAAAGGTACAGATACTTGACAGCTGGCAAAGATTTTACTGGAGCAGATTTTATTGGCCAGCTCAATTTATACTTATTTTAGAACGGCAGTGTATATCTAACTGTTCTCCTGAGTAGAGTTTAGTCAATCCACAGAAATAATAATCATACAACTCCAAGTACAGTCCAGTCTTTTCTTGACAGTATTCTTGCCACTCTTGTCTCTATTTCTGCTCTTATTGGATCACTTCTGATATAATATTCTTTTCTGACTTTCCCCCTATTTACTACTCTGCACCTATCTTTTGTACACTTTCTGGCTCTTTTTTGTTCCCTCTACATTTCAATGAAATCATTCCCTAAGGGTCTCTTCTATTTATCTTTCTTAGCCTCTTCTCTGGATGACTTATAAACAAAATAACTGTTTCTTCCAGTTTTAGAGCCTGGAAAGTACAAGACAAAAACACAGGCAGATTTTGTGTCATGAAGGCCCACATCCTGGTTCACCCCTTCTGCTTTCTCGCTGTCCTCTCACATGGCAGAAGGCACAAACAAGCTCCCTCAGGCCTCTTCGACAAGGGCACAAATCCCATTCCTGAGGGTCAGCCCTCAAGATCTAAGACCTGCCAAAGACCTTGTCTCCTAATATCCCAACATCCCTGATTAGATTTCAACATACAAATTTTGGAGGAGAAAACATTCAGACCATAGCAGTGCACCCCAGGAATATGATTAAAAAATAACCCAGAAGATTTTATATGGAAAATGAGAGGGCCAAACTGTGAAAGAAGCTCTTTGATTCTTTCCTTTAAAATTCCCATCAATTTCTATAAATCCTTCTACTTTTAAACTGTCTCTGAAACTTTTTAGGTGTTCTTATGTTATTTTAAGCAGCCTCTAATTAAATCTTAGACAAAAAAATTGTGTGACAATCTAAAGAATTCCACTATGTTTAGAGTAGGAGGTATTCACTAAAAGTGGAAGACTGAGATAGACTGAATTCATGTAATATTCTGAGAGGTCATGTGTTAGTCAGCTTTGCATCACTGTGACAAAACACCTGGGAGAGTCAAGAGAAGAAAGGCTTATTTTGGCTAATGAGGTTACAATTCATAATCATCTGTATTCATTTCTTTTAGGCCTGTAGTGAAGGAGAAACACCATGACAGAAAGGGTTAGTGGAAGAAAGCTACTCACTTAATGACAACCAGGAAGTAGAGGGACAGAGACTATCAGTGAAAGTCCTCAAGGTCACAGCTGATAATCCACTCCCTTCAACCGGGTCCTATCTTCTGTTTCCATCACCTTCCAATAACATCATCAGATTATGATCACTTAATGAATTAATCCACTGCTGAAGTTAAAACCCTCATAATTCAATCACCTTCTAAATGCCCATTCTCTGAAATAAGAGATTTTGCTGGGACAATTTAGTTCTAAGCCATAACAGCTCTTACCTAATGCCCTCCCCAAACGGGTTTCCTGGGATAGAGTCGGGGTGTACATAGTGAGTAAAATGACAGTGCAGTGTGGCATGCTGTACATGGGGCCAGGGAGTGGGGTGAGTATGCTTTTGCATCTCTGATATTCCCAAAGGAAAAAAAAGTAGATTATCTGCTTGGTCTCAAAGTTCTTCTTGAGATTCCAGAGAAGGAGGAGGCAGAGGTAGTAGTAGTAGAAGAGGAAGAGAAAGAAAAGGAGGAGAAGGAAGAGATGGAGGAGTGGGGAGAAGGAAGAGTCAGTGACATCTCTGATGAGGACAGTCCCACTTCAAGGGTGCACACATCCAGTTCCATTCTCACCAAGCAGCCTTCAGATCTGTGGTTTAGCTTCTGTGGCCAAGACTTCAGGGCCCAGACTACTGACCTCAACTTGGAGACACTTTGGGCTCAGATGCCAACCCCTTAATCACATTAATGAAAGTATGGAACAGCACAGTGTTTGTACCTTTCTGAGGCACCCGTAATTACATTTCCAGTATTTTGTGTTGTCTGCTCAGCATAAACACCAGAGGACGTTGGCAATCCTCTATGAAGTAATTCTTGAAATGGGCAATTAATACAGATAAGCAATTCTAGGATTTAACCTTCACAACAGGATGGAAGGCTCTTTGAGATGTTAAATCATTGGGAAGTAGTACTAACTAAATGCTGTCTTTAGCGATTTCCTCAGTTTTTAGTTCATCTCATCCAGAATAATGAAAAAACATAAACAAGGAAAAAGAGCCTTAATTTTCTGCAGTTGGGACTTGAGATGGGCTGGATGTTTACTGAAGGAACTTCTACTAATTCCTGCATCTACATTTCCCAGATTTATTTGCAGTGGGAAACAGGTGGTGGTGACTTCATGTGCCAGAGTTCACATCAGTAGGCACTGGAGGTAAGAGCTACATATAAATTCAAGTCATGGAGCATGGAATCTTTTCACATGCAATTCTTCATGTGCCCTTCCTGTCCCTGGCTTGACACAGAGGAGAATGAAATCTTGGAACATGGTGCTACCACCACGTGGCCAGAGATTGCGCCCTTTAAGGGCTGTGTGGAGGCCAGGTGGACCTCATTTGATTTTGGTGTGAGCTGGTGACTGAGTCTTGGCAGGCTGCTGTAACAAACTGCCATAAACTGGTGGTTTATTTACAACAGACATTTCTCACAGTTTCGGAGGCTGGGAAGTCCAAGATAAAGGCATCAACAGCAGATTTATTGTCTGGTGAGGGCCCACTTTCTTATTTATAGACGGCTATCTTTTCACTCTGGCCTCATAACTGAAGGGGTGAGAGTCCCTCCCTGATTTCTTCTGTAAGGACTCTTAACACCATTTATCAAGCCCCTGCATCTGGGACCTAATTACTGCGTGAAGTCTTTACCACCAAACATCATCAGTGTCAGATGAGTTTTACAGGTGGCTGTTGGGGGTACCCAAAGATTCAGACCATGGTGTCCAGCAAGTGCATGACAAATGGATGCTGGCAATGTCAGGGTTGTAAAAGAGTAGGAACGAATGGAGACTGGAGAGCAGGGATGCCTGTCTACAGGTCCAGCAGCTACCCAGACAGTTAGAAACTGCTGTCGATGTAATCACTTCCCAAGGGCTTAGCTTCTTATCACCGTGAGGGTTACAATTTCAACGCATGAACTGGAAGGGGCCATATGTATTCAGTTTATTGCAGAAGGCAGTGAATTTTTAATGTGCTTATCCACTTAGATTTGAAGGTGATTTCATATTTTGTGGTTCCTAACATAGCTCTGGATGTAGGTCTATTTACTAATTAATACGTCAGGAAGCTTCGCTTTTCCAGTATATGTATCTTTTATGTCCCCACTTGAGGGCTCGAGTCCCATATTATCTACCTCTGGAGTTCAGGACTATCTTCATCTTTGGTTAAGGTAGCAGACACGCTGACGTCTATTTGCAGTAGATTGTTTTATAGGGAAAAAGTGATCAGGGATGAGGTATAGGAGGACAATTGGCCTGATTAGAAAGAAGTGATATTGTGAAGAAAGTGTTTGCTGTGAATATGATTCATGGGTTTCTTTTGGATTACCCCAGATAGATTCCAGCTGCCTGGATCTGAGGGGAGTGGTTGAGGGAGAAAAGATCAGAGAGACAGTGCAAGCACGTGAGAGATTTTATGATCTGTAATCTGTATCTCCTGGCTTCTCTGTGGACATCAACCTCTCTTTTTCTAAGTGAAGAAAATGCTGCTGTTGCTGTTTATAAGGCTTTGTAGGATGTTCACATAGCTGTGTTTAGGTGAGTTCACACTCTGCTCTACACTCTTCACAGCAATAGGGAGCTTTCCAATCCAGAAGGTGGAGTGAGGAATCCCATGGGCTCTGTCCGTCACTGGCCCTTCTGAGGTGCTCATAGTTTACAACTGTGTATTCCACAGCCAGTGGATGATTCAGTTCTGGAAAGAAGGTCTTCTAAACAGTCAGACCTCATGCCTTTCCACATGCTCTGTCAGAGATCCTGCTACCCTCAGCGTGGTTGGAGGGGCAGAACTCATATTCCTTGAGGAATCTCTTACAGCTACCTTCTTTCAACCCCTAAAAAGCCACCCTTGGGATTGCATCACTACTGCTCTTTACCTCCTAACACCACAACCTCCCTTTGCTCTTCCTGACTTATTCTGTCTTTATGGATTGGAAAAGCAAAAGACTCACATTTCTTCCTGGGAGTGTGGTGGAAGAGAACATAGACTTTTTAGAACACAAATGCTGGCATCGTATCTGAGGCAAAAGTGTGCAAAGGTTGTTTTTTTTTTAAATCTTTGGAACCCTATAGGAATTAAAAAATTAAAAAAAAGCAATAGCTGATGAAACATATTAAGTTTTTCTTAACAGTACATTCTATTGCAACAGCTTAATTAAAATATTTAATATTTGGAGGTAGAGTATCACTTTCCTCTCCATATTCTTTTCTGAAATTATCAAAGAAATGGAAATCTGTTTTCTCCCTCATTGTCTCAGAACACCAGATCTAATGGCCACTGTAATATTTAAACTTCTGTTTCTGATTTATTTCACTCAGCATTATGGACTCCAAGTGCACCCATTGACCTACAAATGACTCAACTTTATCTTTTTTATGGCTGAGTAGTACTTGATTATGTATATATGGCACATTTTTTTTATGTGTTGTGAACTTGGATGTGCGTATATCACTGTAATGGGATGTCTTTACCTCTTTTAGAAGATACTTAGAAAAGAAATTGCTGGGTCAAATGGAATTTCTATTGTTAGCGTTTTGAGGAATATCCACACTGATTTCCATAGTTGTATCAGTTTACATTTCCTTCAACAATGTAGACATTCATAATCTCATTAGTAATTTTTTTTGAGTTCTTGATCATACCTATCCTTTCTGAGGCCCTTCCTTTAGATCCATGTGTATGTCTAAGGATCTTGGATCTCCATGTGTCTCCATCTCTTTCCAGTGTATTAGTTGTCAAAAGAGGTTGGTGGGAAAGTGTTTATGGCTTGTTCCCATCACTCTTTATTTTCTAGTTCTCTTTTCATGTTCTATAATATTAGAAGCACAGGTTACTACCTCCCTCTCTAGTCCCTCATTTGTGATCATCTCTCTATCTGTTCATTCCTTTAAAACAGTGTTATTTGCCATGTACCACAGACTGAGATTCCTCTGAACTTTGTTGTCTCCTTCTAAATGGGAGTGAATTTCCCCAAGGTCTCTGTTTGCTAAAAGGATTTTGCATCCAGAGAAACAGCTCAGCCTTGCTTTACCCCTCACATTCCTTCTCAGAACCCTTCTGGTTTCCTCATATTTATCTTGGTTGAGTCTGGCCTTTATCCTAGCATACCTTTGTGGTGGATTGTTGGCCCAGTGCTGGGCAAGTCTTAACAGACTTGTAATAAGTATGATTCTGAGCCCAAAAAGTAATGGGTAAACCAGCTTAATCAGGATTCGTCATCTGAATCACAGCATACAGAACATGGTTGAACAACTCTTTTCTCACTTCTCCTAACAAGAGTGTTGAAAACAAGACATTTAAAAATTATGTCTACCAGTCATATAAATCATACTCAGATAAGCTAATATAACATTATTATTTGTAAGACTTTTGATTATGATAATTTTACCTTCCTTATGTCCTATTTCCTCCCTCAAGACTTCCTTGATTTTTCTAGACTTTACTTCTCTGCTCTCTGTCATTTTCCATCTTTAGTATACATTTTGTCATTTGATGGGTTACTGTTTTATTTTTATCTGGTTTCATCTGTACTTTGCTTTCTGATCTGAAGAAGTATTAGTTCCTTGAGGACAAAGTCATTACTTGGCACTAGAACTGGGAGTGTTGAATTGATATGTGCTGCATTGAATTGATCCACATTCTTTTCTACTTTCTTGATGCTAGCTTTGGTTCTTGCATAAGCATTGGCTATTTGGCAATATGCCATTAAGAGAATTCAGTAAACGCACAAATATTTAGTTGTTTCAGTTTTGCTGTTGGCAAAAAAAGGGATTTATTCTTTTTCATCCCAGCCCAATCAATCATGAAATACTGTCTTTTTTTAACCGTTAAGGTTTCTTAGATTGGTCTCCTTTTATCCATTGCTAGCCCCTCTTCAGTTGGGCTCATGATATCCTTTTGAGGTTACTACAGTATCTTCTATTGGCTTTTCTATCTTTGGTGTTGTTTTCATGTGCGTAGTTGCTAGGTAAAACCTGTAGTTTTCCTCATTAAGTCTATTTATCTTCATTTCCATTCCCTTGCATTTAGGCTGGCCTTGAGACTTGCTCTGTCAAATGAATTATGATAATGACGTTATCTACCAGTGTCTTATGTTTTCACAATTCTGAACTCATGTTTGAAGAGTTTATCTATCTTGGTTTGCTGGACAAATTCTGTAATCAGTTTTAAAGTATACTCCTACCCACCCATACAAACCAACTCTCACTCTCTCTTTTTTTTCTTTTTCTTTCTTTCCTTTTTTTTTTTTTTTTTTTGAGACAGGGTTTTGCTATGTAGTTCATGTTGGCCTATGTAGTCCAGGCTGGCCTTGAACTCATGGCAATCATCTTGTCTCAGCCTCTCAAGTGCTGGGATTACAGGTGTGTGCTGCCACACCTGGCAAGAATCCACTATTTTAGTCACTTTCCTTTTTGGTGAGACAGAGTAGATACCTAATTTAAAGGAAGTGAGATGTATTTTGGCTCAAGGTTACAGTTCCTGAATGGTTGACTCCAAGGCATACTGGCATGGCAGAAGGGTGTAGTAGAGGAAAAGCTGTTCACATCATGGTGGACAGGAAGCAGGGCTAGGAAGGGTACTATACCCTTCCAGGCATACCACCACGGTTCTACTTTTTAGACAAGACCCCACCTCCTATCAGTAAGTACATTATAGCACCCCTGCAATACTATCACTTTCCCAAAGCCACCCCAATAAACACATAAAACTTTGGGGAAACTTTCTTGATATGTACCATAATACCCATCCAGAATGGAATCTTTGTAGCTCTCAGTGTTTATGAGCTATCAGTGCAATTTTTGACTGAAAGTCTTCTGCTCACCACAGGCAGAGAAGTGAGGATGAGAAGTGCCATGTCCATAAGGTGTGATCTTCAGGTCTCTTGAGAGAAACGGGAATTTAATTTTTTTGTTTTGTTTCTGTTGAGTGCTATGGCAAGTGTCTTCTGTTATGTTAATGAGAAAAAAGTCATGTATCAAAATGATGTGTTGCACAAGTTGCAAAAATGACAATGATAATAATAGGAATGAAGGTAGAGAGAAAAAAGAATCCAAAGAAAACAAGCCAAATGAAAATCTCTCAAAACCACCACCCTAATCACTAGAAAAAAAAAAGGATAAGATAAACACACAACACGCATATGTACCTTCCTCACAAAATTGTGGTGAGGCTGAGTCAGTCCATATACAGAAACAGCTATGAATAATCTGCTTGGAAATCCAGTCTGGAAACAAAGAAAGGAAATGACTTAGCAGGAGATTTGCGCAGGTACTACCCAGTGCACTCCTAGAACAGCTATTCAAGCTGAAAAATCTGGACTTGCGACTGGCTTCACTTCAAAACGTTATTAGATAATCATTATGTTATATTTTTAAAGCTTAGAGTTTCCAGTTTTTCCATGTAGTGATTTTGGAAATGCAACTTTAAAAAAGTTTTAATTATTTGCAACTCTAGGGATTGAAACCCAGGGCATTGCCCATGCTAGGCAGGTGCTCTACCACTGAGCCCTGAGTGATACAATTTTAAAACACTGATTACGAGTAAAACTAAATGAGGGACTTGGGTAAAAGTGACAGAGCTATACTGTCTGGTGTGCTTGCAAGCAGGACAGTGCTTATTTAGATAAAGTAAAGACAAGTACATAAAGCGATGAAGCTAAAAGGGTGATGGACAGCAAGATGCATATAGCATTACTCAAGTGAAATAATTTTGCTGATTATAATAAAGAATTAACTCAGGAGGAAAAAATATGCTTTTTAATTTATTTTAATGAAGCATGATTGAAAAATATAGTGAATATTTAAATTTAAAATATTTATATTACAGTAAAAGGTGCATTGCTGTTAATTCTTCTCAAAATATTCCTCGCTTTGACCACACTTATACTTTTGTTTTTACCGCTCTCTGAAGCAGTTATGGAAGTCTTCTTTCATGAGTGTTTTTAGTTACATTATTGTGGCTGCCTAATGTTGTGAAATGTTTACTTTTAATGATCATTTTGACCTTGGGGAAGAGACAGAACTCACACAGTACCAGATTCATTGAATAAGGTAGGTGAGAATACAGTGTAATGTTTTTACAAACCTGGATTTCCATTGGTTGGCATCCAGCAATGGCATTCACTGTACTTTTTATTACACCTGTTAAAGACACTCATAAAAGAAGACTTCCAGAACTGATTCAGAAAGTGGCAAGAACGATGGGATAAGTATGTTGGAACTGAGAGGGAGTACATTGGGGGATATCAATGGCGATGTGTTTCACTGTAATAAAATTTAAAAAATGTAAACATTCACTGTTTCAACCAGCCCTGGCAAATATCTCTGAATTTGGATAGGTCACACCTAACAAATAACAGGGTTGTGATGAGACAGTGATAGTTGCAGAGGAGTTGACTAACCATTTTCAATCAGGTACAACCAGGGAGCAGAATTTTGTGAACTAGAGGCAAAAGTAAGGGTATGATTTTCTGGAACAGGAGAGTCAAGCTTGTCGGTGTTGTCCAGAGAGTGTCAGCAAGCTTGATTCTGTTCACTAAGACTCCATTTTTAGTTCAGACAATAAGAAAATTCTGATTCTGCAAAAGAGAGAAAAATAGAATTCCTACCACATCCAAAGAAATATGGTGTGGGTGATCAACTGAGAACTGTCTCCATGTGGCCTGTAGTGGAAGCACTGAGTAAACATAAGTCCTTTTTGGAAATAGCAGCAAAATAATAAACAGTAAACTATTGTTAATGGAATATTTTGGAGATGTAAACTTTTTTACAGAAACAATTCAGGTGTCATAAAAAGGTAATTATACAAAGAAAATAGTGGTCAAGATAAAATAGTAGCCAAGATGAAGGAGCTGGAACCAATGTAGAGCCTGTAGAACAAGGGGTAGGGTGTCTTTCTATCCAAGTGTGGACAAGGGTCTTCCCCAGCTTCATTATTACTACTAGTTTCTTTAGTTAAGTAATACAACATGGTGTAGGCTGTGCCATTCAATATGACTATTAGATTAAATTAAATTAAAATCAGATAAAATTATAAATTTCCATTTTCAGTCACGGTCACTGCATTTCAAGTGCCCACTGGCCACATGTGCTCAGTAGATAATCAGGTCTGTTACTGTCACTACCTCAAGAACATTGCCTTAAGAGCTTGAGATTTAAGCCTGTGACGTAGTAATGGTACGGTCTCTGTGTCGTCATATGTAAAATACGACTGGGTACAATACTTCCTCTTGGAATAGTTATGAGGATTAAATAAATTAAATTTTAAAAAATATATAAAGTGTGTAGAATCATGCATGGCACACAGTCATACTATGTGTGTGTGTATATATATATATATATATATATATATATTTTTTTTTTTTTTTTTTTTTTTTTTTTTTTTTTTTTTTTTTTTTTTTTTTTTTTTTTTTTTTTTTTACTATTTTCTCTTTTAGAACCTGGAATCAAACTCAGGGAATCGAACTCAGGGCCTTGCGCTTCCCAGGCAGGTGCTGCGCCACTGAGCTACTTCCCTGGCCCGTATAATTTTCAAGTGAATGGATGCTAGTTGCCTATTTTCTACTCCTTTGTATACACTTACTTTCCTATTAATTTTTGGTAGAAATGGTGACTAACATTAATTACGTGCTTAATCCTCTGAGCTAAATCCATTACCTGCATTTTTTAATGAAGTACCATTGAAATCCCACAAGAAACAGTTGATTCTTACTACATGGAATTTAAAAGTCACTCAACAAAGAGATAACTTTTTTTAAACTTGGCTGACATTTAAGTGCTATGATGATTTTGTAGCCTGGCAACTTTTTAACTGTAGTATGAAGACTCCAAAATCCAGGCTATATTGTTCTGTCGTCTAAACTATGTATATACATATTTCTCTTGGCTTTAACCCTGAGTTAAAGAAATGACTTGGGAATATTTTGTGTTATAAGAATGGTCAACCATCACACAGTACTTTATATCTGCCAAACACTGATCCAAGAACTAAACATGTATTATATTAATAAATTTAATGTTTACGATAAGTCTGTGAGGTAGGTACTGGTATTAATTCATTTTAAACATGGGTAAACTCAGGCTCAGAGAGCTTCTGTAAATTTCCTAAGTTCACACAATTAGTAAGTCACACAACCAGCTCACAGGGACTCAAATGTTATTTCTAATACCTGCACATATTGCCTTTTGGTGTAGAGTACAATGTCACAGGTACCTGGTCTAGGGGTACATTGCTTAACCAGTGCAGAATAGATGCTGGTTACTGGGGCGCTGTATGGACGAAGCCAAGGAACTTCATTCAATGGCTATGGAACAACATAAAACAAAGCTATTTCAGTTTTGCATGCTATATGTGCATATCCTGACGCGCCCTTTCCTTGGGGAAAATGAGGAGGAAAGTACATACGTGGAAAGGAACTATTCAATGCTGCACCGAATTTGGCAAGATCTGTGGGTGACAGCCTGACAGCAGAGGAGGAGGGGCACTTCCCCGCTACTGAACGTGTGTGTTCGTCAGCCTCAGATACTGGCATCCCCTCTGCACACTTCCCGGTCCCCCCCTACACAGCTGGATCCATGTCAGAAAAGGAAAAGTGATGTCTTTGGAAAGTGAGGTCTAACCAAACTCAACTCTCTGCTTGCCACTTTAAAATAAATTTCAGTGAAATAAAGCCTCCTGAGTCAGAGGATATGACCTCCTCATTTGCATGAATCAGAATGGCGGTGACGCCACATGCAGTCAGTCACTGGGGAGGGGTTCCTGAGCATGGAAATGCTGAACAATGACACGGGCGCTGTAGCTGGCACCAAATGAGTTATCTCAGATAACTCGAACCTGTTCCATTGGCCGCAGCACAGGAAGCTGGTGGCTATCAGAACTTCACAGTAGGTGATTCCTGTTACAGCCCCAAATGTTTTCCTGCAGTGAGAGGCTGACAATAGACAGTTTTCTGAAAGGAACTGAAATCGCTGAGCTTCTGAGCAGAGTATCCAGTGCTGAGAACATACATCTCTGTCATCGGGATGACTTAAGAGACTATAATGTGGAAACAGGGTTGTATAACCTGTTTACAGATAGAGAGAAAAGACCCTCTTTAGATCATCAGTGAACCTTAAAGTTGAACGTGGATGGTTCATGTTAAGCCCTGGAAAATTGTTTACCTTTTCCATCGTATTCTCAAGGGGCAGGCGTTCTGGCCTTTAAAAATTAGAGCTGTGTTGTGATAATTGCATAGTCCAGAGATCACAAACACTGACCACATATTATATAATACAGTACAATTTTGAAAGCTGGACTCTGCTGTTTAAGTAGCAGGATCCATTGCAAACAGTATCTCTATCTCTAACTATAAAACCACTTAAACTTGTGATGTGGCCTTTCTAAGATACATGGAAATGTGGCATAGCTACCATGCTAGACTTGGACAAACACAGCTAGGTGATTTAGTAACTGTCCTAGTCTGATTCTTTTTTCCCCTGTGCTATGATTTTGAACGTAAATAACCCAAGAGAATAACTCTGTGTGCTTTTAGAGTAATGCTATGCGCATAAAAAAGAATTTAAAATCTCGGCTGTGTATTTTAAAGAGTAAGTAATGTCCTTTAAAGATGAAGTGTTTGCTGAGTATCCTGACTTGTGAGGATCGCCCAGCTCCATACCCACTTGTTCTGCGTGGTTAGGTACACTGCTGCCAACATTCCTAACCTTAATGAGACCCAGCCTCGCCCTTCCAACACGCAGATTCAGACCTGCTCCTTTTTGGGCCACCTGGAGCAAGTACTCTTTAAAGCAGTGCCCGTCTCTGTGATCTCGTGCAATGTACGAGCATACCATAATAAGGATTTAGCTGCTGCTGTTACAACAACACCACAAGTTGCCAAAAAGTGGGTTAAGTCAAGTGACAATCGTGGCAGGAACCGTAGGAATGGGAGGAAACGGGACTCTGAAAAAACTTTGTTTTTTACTATGTTGACTATTGAAACAAGCTACCTGCAGTGAGAGTAAACCTGTTCGAACTCATTCTACTTTCTTGCCTACCCCACTGTCAAGTTCTCCTGCTATCTTTCCTACGATGATCCATCAAGGAGACATTTGCTGCCAAAAATGACTTATTTTGACTTTTTGTTAGCTACTGTCATTGGCTAAACTCAAACTCTGCAGCAGGTATTGAAGGAGAGTGTGAGAAGAAAGTATCATGAGGTTTCTATAAATAGAACTTTCCTGTAAGCCAAAGTTACAAGAACAAATTATTCAATTTCCATTTCACTGTGGGGACAGAAAAAGAGAATTTGTAATGCTGACATCAACAGAAAATGAAAACATGTTCTGTTTTGCTATTGCTCCCTAAAACTCTTTCTAAAAGAAACTTTAGAAAAATAGTCAGCAAAAACAAAACAAAACAAAAAAATCTTCCATTGTTATACTGTTTAAAAGAATAGAAGTTATTTAATAAAAAAAAATCCCAAACATTAGAGTGAAAGCAAATCCCTGTCCCACTACAATTTTCCTGCTACAACAAAAAAGAATGTGACATATCAAGTTCTCACTTAGAGTCTTAACTCAGATTAAGAGCAAGGAACTTGCTAGAAATTTGGTCATTCTGTACCACAAACATGTACTAATAAAAAAATTGAAGAAAAAAATTTAGATTCTTGGACTCCATTCTGGATATGCTGAAATAAAATCTGCATAGCAACAAGATTGTCTGAGGATCTGTATTCACACCCAAGTTTGAGAAGCTTGGTTTTAGCATATCCCAAGGGTAGATAATCATCCTATTTAACTTTGTGTGTGTTATAGGCTATAAATTTCCTAAAAATACTAGGCCACAATAAAAACGGTGAAACTTATCCTATAACTCCACTAACTGTATCGGCTTCCCCATTCTGGTTAAACTGTCTTAGAAACTATGTGTCAATATATAACCTGTTACCATAGATGTTCCCTACTGATTGTTCTAGTTCCTGTAGATAGCCCACCTTGATTGTTCTGGTTCCGCAACGGAAAATGTGATCTTTTATGGAAAAAAAAAAAAAAAGAGACCACCTCTCATTCTCAAACTGCTGGAGATAGCACAACTACCAAAACAGATTTAAAAAATGAAATGACAAGTAAATAAAG
>RJWT010005151.1:0-31585 GCA_004365215.1 Cuniculus paca | reverse complement strand
CTGCTTTGTTTGTTTTGTTTTATTATGTTTTGATTTGTTTCTACTGCTTTAGTTTGTTGTATTTTGTTTGATTTTACTTATCCCTGATGGTATGGGCAGGTATACTGCAGATAACAAGAGCCATTATGGAAACCTTATCTATTGCTTTGTTTTTTTGTTTGTTTGTTTGTTTTTTCTTTTCTTTCTTTTTACACTGTTTTAAAGTCATATTCCATGTTCATTGCTTTGTTTTGATTGACTTTACTCTGTTTTGTTTTGTTTTGTTTGGTTGTATTCTTTTCAAAATAAAAAAAATTAAAAAAAACATAAGCACACTTTTGAAACAATAGTTCTTTAAAAATACTTTCTTAAAAGTAAGCACATTTTTAAAAACTAAAAGCTAATACTTTATAAAAAATAAGTACACTTTCCAACACTTTTCAAATTTTATTGTACCTATAAATCACCTGAGGATCTTATTAAAATGGAGACCCTCATTTAGTAAGTTTGGGTAAGTCCTAAGGTTTGCAGTTCTAATAAGCTAATAAGATTATACCAGTGGAGCCGGGCGTGGTGGCTCATGCCTGTAATCCTAGCACTCGGGAGGCTGAGACAGGTGGATCGTTGTGAGTTCGAGACCAGCCTGGGCTACAAAGTGAGCTCAAGGCCAGCCTGAACAGCACAGTAAGACCCTATCTCAAAAACAGGGCTGGGGATCTAGCTCAGCGGTCTAAGCGCCTGCCCAGCAAGCGCAAGGTCATGAGTTCAATCCCCGGTGCCCCCCCCAAAAAAAGAGATTATGCCAGTGTATGAAGTATTAGAATTCCTGGTACTTGCATGGTGGAAAACAAAAAAAGAAAGTTCTCAGATAATAAGGCACAGCATAAAACTCAAGTACTTTGGCATGCAAGTAACTATCTAGAAGGGTCTAAAAAATGATTTCAAAGTACAGTTAGAGGTTTAATAATAAACATTAAACAGTAATTTGCAGGATGTAAATTAGAACAAAAAAAAGCACCAGTTTGAAAGTCGAGATAGTCTGGTAGTAACTTTAACTCTGCCACAATGTGAACATGAGCAACTCAACTACATGGTGTGGATCTCAGACCTTTGCCAAGCATCTCAACTCTAGAAATTCATCCTAAAGGTTATTGGAGGTGCACCCAATAAGAAAGATCAGAGCTGCGGGTATAGCTCAAGCCACATGGCAGCTGCCTGACAAGGGTGAGGTCCTGAATTTGACTCCTAGAGAAAGAAAGAAAGAAAGAGAGAGAGGAAGAAAGAAAGAAAGAAAGAAAGAAAGAAAGAAAGAAAGAAAGAAAGAAAGACCTTTATTTATCATAATAAAAAATCCAGGAAAAAATTCTAAATGTCCAAAACTGTAATGAATCTATCAAGTTAATTAAGGTTTATTCACATGATAGAGTGGCATGCAACCATTAAAAATTTTAAGGATTTTTGTAATGAAGCATTATGTATTTTTAATAAACCCATATTTGTGCATTTGGTCTACATGAAAATCCAGAAAGTAGACCATATTTTAACAAGACTTTGTCTGCATTCATCAATTTTCTTTAGTGACTATCTAATAATTCTTTAATCATAATTAAGTTGGATTTCTTCAAGGTTAATTTTGCCTGGAGAATTTGAGAAAGCTTCGTAGAAGATGTGTCATTCTACAGTCTTGAGAAGTTTCTGGGATCCTTCCAGCTCTACAAGGTGATTATTCTATAAATGAAATATTTCTCACTGTCTAGGAAAACTGAAGAATTGAAATTACTCACCAGCTAATTACCTAAAAGTCAGAGCAGAGTTTCCTTCATGTGAAGTTTTCATTGAGAGAGTCCTTGAGATCCTAGGAGGCATATGTCACACACACTGTTTTCCCTCCTCCACAGGCTAAAAAGTGATCCTTTGTGTATTTAATTTTATAGTCTTGTGTGTGTTCCAAAAGCATTTCAGTTTTTTTCCCTTTCTCAATCTTGTAATCACATAAGAGTTGTTCTATGAAAACATATTTAAATATTGGTCAAAAAGCCAAAGAAAGTAATGCTCATTGGCTGAGGAATACATAAAAGAGATGTGATCTGGACAAAGGGAGACGCCGCTTGCCAGTAACCAGCTCAGAGGGAAGGCAGAGGCAGGCTCTGCTCACAGTGCATTCCAACAGACAAAGGGAGATGCCCGCTTGCCGGTAACCAGCTCAGAGGGAAGGCAGAGGCAGACTCTGCTCAGAGCGCATTCCAACGGACAAAGGGAGACACCCACTTGCCAGTAAGGAGCTCGGATGGAAGGCAGAGGCGGGCTCTGCACAGAGCACATTCCAATGGACAAAGGGAGATGCCCACTTGCCGGTAAGGAGCTCGGAGGGAAGGCAGAGGCAGGACCTACTCTGCATGAATTCCAGCAGCCCCCTGGACACTTCCACAAACAGAAGCAGGCCCTGCACCAGAGCACCCAGTAGCCACCATTGGATACCTATAGCCAGCACTGGCCAGGAAAACCAAACAGTCACACTCCAGAGAAATTGTAACCAACGTAGGAGCTTCCCAAAACCCCACTACCAGCTTGTTTGGAAGAACCCAGGAAAATGTCAGGATGAAGAAACAAAAGGCAGTCCCTAGACTCCAACCCAAGCAAAGCCAGTCCAGGAGATGAAAACGTGGAAGAGATCGAGAGTTGCACACCTGAAGTTTCTGCAGTGATGGCAACTGAAGTAAAGAGACAACTCTGTGAGGCTATAAAAGAAATTAGAACAGAAATACCATCTCAGGTAAAAGAAGAAATGAAAAACATAATAAAACAATTGCTATGCTTCTCTAAAGAAGACATAGATAAACAAATAGAGGAGCAAAGGAAAATGAGGGAAACCATGACTGAACAATATAAGAGAGATTTTGAATGCATGAAACAGATTCAAAGAGATATCCAGGAAATTAAAATCTCCATTGAAAGCTGGCAAAAGCTCTTGAAAGAAACTGAAAATAGACTTTCAGACCTTGAAGACAGGTGTGCAGTTTGTGATCGAGAAAGGAAAGACCTCTTGAAAATAATGAGGAACCAGGAAATAACAAT
This sequence comes from Cuniculus paca, assembly GCA_004365215.1. NCBI lineage: Eukaryota > Metazoa > Chordata > Mammalia > Rodentia > Cuniculidae > Cuniculus > Cuniculus paca. The sequence goes on along the minus strand of RJWT010005151.1, from coordinate 28,531 downwards.
TCAAAGACTGCAAGATGATGCAAAGCGAAATAATTTACGAGTGATAGGTATCAATGAACAAGCAGGGGTCAACACAAAAGACATAAAAACTCCGTTTACAGAAGTACTAGCAGAAAACTTCCCAAACATGGGAGAAAGATGTGCTATTCAGGTAAGTGAGGCATATAAAACTCCAGCTAGCCATAACCAAAGTAAATCTACACCCAGACATATAATAATTAAGATCCCAGAAATTCAACACAAGAACAGAATATTAAAAGCTGTTCAAGAAAAGAAACAGATCACCTATAAAGGAAAACCTATCAGAATCACAACAGACTTCTCAACACAAACCATCAAATCAAGAAGAGCTTGGAGTGAAATATTTCAAGTCCTCAAAGAAAACAACTTCCAACCCAGATTGATGTACCCTGCACAACTAGCTTTCAAAATTAATGGAGAAACAAGATATTTCCATGACAAAGAACAATTGAAGGAGTTCATGACTGCCAAATCAGCCCTACAGAGAATACTGAAGGACATTTTGGAGAGAGATAAGAAAGACCATGGTTCTAGGAGGATCGGCAGGGGGGATCACCAAGTGGGACAGACAATAGAATGGAGGGGAAAAGTACACAGCCAGTGGCAGGAAAATAGCATGGCAGAGATGAGCCAGTGCATGTTGGCCTTGACCATTAATGTAGACAGCTTCAATTCGCCGGTGGAAAGAGGCACAGGTAGAGTGAATCAGGAGGCAGGATCCATCAATATGCTTTATCCAACAAACACATTTAACTCAAAATGGAATTCATAGATTGAGAGTCAGGGGAGAGAGAATGATGTTCTCTGTGACAGGGAACCAGAAAAAGAAACAGTAGGGGTAGCTTACCCATCTACTACAGAAGGGAAAGGAAAGATATGCCATTTCTATACAATGGAAAGCTGCTCAACTATAAAGAAAGATAACCTTGAGACTCTTGTAGGTAAATGGATACAACTTGAGAGCACACTTATGGGTGAAAAGATTCAAAGTCACATGGGTGAACATTGTATTATCTCCCTACTATAAGAAAGTGGGGAAATTAGTGGGATCCAAAATACAAAACAGAGGTTGTGAAGGTGAAAGGGGAGGAGATGTCTCCAGGGGGAAGGCAATGGCCATTGTTAATCTATAATTCTGTTTTGAAGCCCTGTATTGTTCTCATGGTTCTGTTTAACCAAGTTTTATTGTGTAGTTATGTTTGATTTTATTATATTTGATGGCATGGACAGCTATTGCAAAAATAACAAAATGGATTACAGCAGTCATTATTGTTTTCCTATTATCTTGTTCCAAAGCCTTTATTGCTTTACTTGTTTTCTATTGATTGATTTTATTCTATTTTGCTTTGATTTTGTTATGTGTGAAGGTCTAAGCAGCTACTTTGAAGATAAGATGCATCAGGATAGCCTCTGTTGTATTCCTGCAGTCTTGTTTGAAGTCCCGTATTGCTTTCATTGTTTTCCTTTGATTGGTTTTATTCTATTCTGTTTTATTTGACTGTATTATACCTGAGGGCATGAGCAGTTATTTTGAAGGTGACAAGAGGCATTATGGTAGCCATTATTGGTTTCCTTTAATCTTGTTATGAGGTCTTGTATCATGCTCATTATTTTGTTTTGATTGACTATTCTATTCTATTTTGTTTTGTTTGTTTTTATTATGTTTGATGATATAAACAGCTACTTTGAAGATAACAAGATACATTACGGTAGCCACTGTAGTATTTCAACTGCTTTGTTTTGAAGTCCTGTATTGCTTTCATTGTTTTGTATTGATTGGTTTTATTCTGTTGTGTTGTGTTTGATCTTATTATTCCTTATGGTATGGGAAGTTATTTTGAAAATAGCTAGGGGCAACATGGTAATCATTGTTGGTCTATTTTTGTTTTGTCTTGAAGTCTTGTATGACATTCTTTGCTTTGTTTTGATTGAACATTCTGTTTTACTTTGTATTTGTTTTATTCTCTTCAAAATAAAAAAAAATTTTTTAAAAGAGACATGATCTTTAAAACAATGGAGTACTACTCAGTCATAAAGAAGGATAAACTTGAGACTTTTCTAGGTAAATAGATGCAATTTGAGACTACAGTCATAAGCGAAATAAATCAGACTCATGTGTGAACATTGTATTGTCTCCCTGGTATGAGAAATCGAAAGAGTAAATAAGGTCCAAAATGTACAATAGATATTGTGAAATGGGAAGAAATTGTTCAAAAGGAAAATGAAACTAGGATGGGAGAAAAAGAAAAGGAAGGAAAGGAAAAGGAAAAAATACAAGATAGCTATACTACTAGTTTCTGTTTGTTCATTGTACTCTGAGTAATTACTTTAAAGATAACAATATGCAATGTATTAGCTATTGTTATTCTATTATTTTGTTATGAAATTTTGTTTTACTTTTTTTCACAAGAAAAATGAAAAAAAGAAGAAGAAAGAAATGTCCACAATGTTGGTCCTGAGGTGCAGGAAGGAAACACCAGCCTTATGAGGTGGGAGGAGTACATAACACTCACTGTACCAAAATATAACAAAGATGTCATTCTGAAACTCCCTTCCAAGTGACTTCGCAGCTATGATTTTTAAAGTGATAGTTCATTGTTTTTAAAAAAAAATTTAAAGAGTTAAAAATTGAATATAGTACAAAAACCCATAAATGATCCCAAATCTTACTACCTAAAAAATATTATCATAAGTATTTATTCATGTTAATTGTATGAATTGATATGTTTTTCTGTGACATTTCCACAGCTGCATATGCCATAGCCTTGTTCTAATCCAGCCTCTCTAATAGCCTCTGTTCCCCTTTTCTCTCCTTTCTCCTCTATCCCTTCCATATCAGTCTCTCTTCTACAAAAATAAACATCTTTAATATTTGATGAATGCTTTTCAAAGTCTCTTCTTATACAGATGTAAAGTAAGTGGAAAGAGAGACAGCTCAAAAGAGAAGACACAGAGAGGGGGTGATATGGCTTGTATCTAGATGTCTCCCCAAAGCCTCATGCACTTATAGATGGGACTTTTTGGAGCTCAGTGGATCTAGAGCATGTGATACTGGGATTTAGGGTGTGTAGTACTAAATTAGTCCACTGACTAGAATTAGCATAGTTTTGGCTGAATGGATTTACTGAGGTTAGAAGCCCTACCCTAAGTGTGGGTTGCATCACCCAAAAGATTTGTAGCCTGGATAGAATACAAGGGAAAGGCAGGCTGGCTTCTTGCTTCTCAATGCCTTCTGCTTGCCACATCATGAACTGTTTCTCCTCTGTGGTGCCCCTCTGCCTTGCCACCCTGCCTTGGAGCCATCTGACTATGGACTGAAACCTCTACAAACTGTGAGCCAAAATAAACTTTTCCTTCTTTAACTTGTGAGTATCCAGTATCTTGCCTCAGTAACAAGAAAAATAACTAAGACATGGGAAATGAAAGATTATACCATAATATTCATGAATTTAAATTTGGCATTGCCATTAAGATATATCCTCTTTTTTTTCATCTAAATTCTCTTCCCAAGTTGTCTCAACTAATTTCATCACCTTGACTTCCATTAAAATGTCTTAGACCTCTCCATTTTAGACAAGGACTTAGCATGTTCCATTGGACAAGGTCCATGTTTTTCTTTCCCATCATCTTCACTCTTACTGACTTCTGTTCTTGCACATTGATTGTCTCTTTGTATCTTAGAGACCTTATTGGGTTTTAACATTCCCCTGAATAAGAACAAGTATGTTTTCTGTTCCATTCTGTTCATTCAGTTTGATCACCTGAGGCTTTCAACCCAGTCGTGGGGGCAGTGTAGATAAGTTCTTAATCAGCACTAATTGATTGACAATTTTCAGATCACATAGGTGAAATTCTGCAGTTTCAACAGTCAGGTGACTTTAATTTACTACCTACTTTCCATAAAGCTGAGATGGGGTTTGGAGGAATCACAGAAGCAGTGAGATGTGAAAGGAGGATTCAGTTTCGTGAACTTGGGGACACCTCTGGAGGGAGCTAGGAGCTAAGTGGGGTCCAGTAGATATGTGCCTGATGTCAGCTTGGCCAGAATACATCCCCAGATTGCTTTGTTCACTCTCTAGGCACATGGAGACAAATGCAAAGTACAACATGTGCAGGCAAGCTGATGTGTCAGTGCTTTGGGGTTCATGAAGAATGAAGAACTAAATGGAAAAGAGAAGAAGCAAGCTGGGCATGGTGGCTCACACCTGTAATCCCAGTGCTTGGGAGGCTGAGACAGGAGGATCATTGTGAGTTCGAGACCAGCCTGGGCTACAAAGTGAGCTCAAGACCAGCCTGAATGGCATAGTGAGACCCTGTCTCAAAAAGACATGGACCGGGGATTTGGCTCAGTGGCCCAAGTGCCTGCCTGGCAAGCACAAGGTCATGAGTTCAATCCCTGGTTCCCCTGCCCCCCAAAAAAGACAAGTAGACTGAGAAGACTTTCTGTCAAGAAAGGAAAGAATAAGGGTTCCTCTGGGAACAGTGTGGTAAAAGGGAGGGAACAGGGCAATGTGAAGGCAGGAAAGGCAGCATAGTTCTTTGTCTAATTGAGTGTCATAAACCTGCTGAAAAATCCTGTTTATGTGAAAGGGAGCATAAGCCTGGAGTGAGTGGGCTCTGTAATTGGGACCATATGTGTCCTGCTATTCAGATTTCCTGGGGAATGAAAAGTACGAAGACAATCTTATAAGTTCATCAGCCTTGTTAAATAATATGAAAAAATTTTATTTTCTATAAAGTTATATTTTGTTAAAAGTAGACAAGGAAAAAGTCAGGATGAGTTTTTAACTTTGACTTTCCAATCAAAGAATTTATCTTTAAATTCATATATGCATGTGTATACACACATACACACATGTATGCACACACGCAATTCAGCCAGTCTCTCAGAAAGTGTGTGGGGTACTTCAGAAGCATCATGAAAGTCCTTGTCACTCAGAATCAAGGACTCTGCCACCTCCCTAAGAGAAAAATCTCAAGAAACATGTACCTTGCTTTCTATCAGTTCCACTTGTGGAAGGGAATGGCAATCACAATACCCATAATACCTTGCAAGTGTTTGAGCTCCCTAGCTCAAGTGCGTTACTAGCTCTCTTCTGAAGCAAACCATCCCAGCCAGAGACTGAAAAACAAATAAGAAAAGCAGACTACAGGCTTTACAGTCAAGCAGGTTCCATTTGGTGTCATGACTTTATAATGCAAAAGAAGTTATATGGTCCAAGACCTAGCTACCTCTTCGGTAAAATGGTAGTAATAATACCTAGCTCATACTAGTTGATGTTATACTAAATGGTATAAATATGATAGTTAAGTTTGGTACCTGACAAGTCCATAGACACAGAGGAATAAAAAGAAACTGAGGGACCATGCTCATACTGAATAGAAAGTTACTGACCCAAATGAATCAGTTTTGGCCTAGAACAAAGCACCAACAGGGAATCTATGTTAGTAACTGACCTGAGTAGATAAAAATGTGACTGATAAGCCAGGTGTGATGGCACATGCCTATAATCCCAGCACTAAGGAGATTGCCATGAGTTCAAGGCCAATGTGGGCTACATAGTGAGTTTAAGGCCAGCCTGGACTACATAGCAAAACCTTGTCTCAAAAAAAAAAAAGGGACTGGTGACATTTAGCCTTGGGGATGCTAAAGAAGTCAAATCTGCTCAAGAGGAAGAAGGAGAGACAAGGAAACAGGAGAACACCTAGGTTTCTAATAACTGTATAGTCCCTAGTCCCAGTTCTTCATATTTAACAACTTCCTGTCTTTGTATCCAAGAGTTAATTCAGTGGGTTCACCCTGAATTCTCTTTCTTCATGAAACAGTTGTAAATGAGTATCTGTCCTGCCGCAATCAAAAGTGATCTTCGTACACCTCAAGCAGTACCTATCATGCAGTAATAAGCTCTTTTTGTAACCACTTAATGGGATTTGAATGTAAAGGTATTGAATATTTTAAAGAAGTTGTTTAAAAGGCCCTAAGAAAGAATGAAAATATCATTCACCAGTACAAGGTGGGCCTGCCAAAGCAATTGCTGAAACTATTTCTTCCAGGTGATGAAAATAAACAAGATAGTAAATCAAACTTACAATAAAAGATGTGGGCTCATCCAATTTAGGATTTATCCTTTGCTTTTTCTGTAAACTCGTATTTAGCTTAGCCAAACACTATGGATAATATATACCTGATGAATAATAAAATTATCCAGAGATACATTTAGTCCATGACATTATAGTGAATTCCCAAAGTACAGGTGATGAGAGTACAATAATTCACTTCGAAGAACACATTTATTCTCTGTTAAAGAACTCGCATTACTTACCTTTCTCGGAGTTCCAAAAGGCAAATGGTAAGGGGCTCCAGCAGGTAAGAAGAAGAAACGAAAAGTAAGAGATCTGATGTACTGCAGGCTGGCTAATTTTGCTTCACCCGACTGGGCTAGGGAGTGTGCAGGTTAGACATCATTTCAGGTGTTTGTGAGAGTGCTTTCAAATGACACCAGCACTGAAATCCAGGAATTCAACACAGTATTTTGCCCTTCCTTTCATGGGTGGACTTCGTTGAACAGAATCAATGACAGAAAAAGAAGAGATTTGCTCCTTTTTTTTCTGCCTGTAATGAGGGTTTACATCCTAGTTCCCCCATTTCTCAGGCCTTCACACTCAGCTTGGCTTTCTTGTATCCTCAGCTTGCAGAAAGCAAATCATGGAACTTACCAGCCTCCATAATTATGTGATCCAATTCCTTATACTCAGTCTCTCACTTGAGAAAGCATTCGAAAAGATAATCACCACTCCCACTGTGCCAGGAGCGGTGGCACAATCCCTGTAATCCTAGCTACTTGGGAAGCTAAAGCAGGAGATTTCAAAGTCAAAGCCAATAGAGGCAATTTAGCAAGACTCAGTCTCAAGGTAAAAAATTAAAAAGGATGAGGGTGGAGGCCAATGCAAAGGTTTGGGTTTAATCCTTAGAACAAAAAATAAATACAGGTTGGGGCAGAGGACTGAGGATGTAGCTCAGCACTGCTGGGTTCAATCCCCACTACTGAAATGAAATAAAAGGAAAAAAGTCTACTCTTAGAGAAGTTGTAATTTAATGGGGTAGATTTGTCTAGAAACATACTAACTCCGAGGGTTATACAAGATAATACTGCAAGAGAAGTACCAAACTGTAAAATACAGCTGACGGAAAGCCATCGTGTCTACTTCAGGGCAGAGGAGAATTTAAGGCCAGACAGCATTTGAGCTCAGCCCTATGGTAGGAAAATAAGGGGAAAGAGCCTAAGAAATGAGTTGAATTCAGAACACCTTCTTCTGTCCCCTTCCCATCCAAACTGGCTCCTCCTTTAAGACTTGACTCACAAGACTCTTCCTCCAGAAATGTTTTGCGATCTTTCCCCGAAACAACTGAGATATTCAACTCCTTGCTTCTCCCTATTGTAGCAGCCATCTGTCATATTACAATGGTAGTTTATTCATGCGTCCCTTATTAGACCAACGTTTCTTAACACGATATGGATTAATGGCTTCTCACCTGCATCACAGATTTGTTACTAATAATCATTAAAAACATTTTTGGCTCACAGAGAATATTCAAGATATTTATATTACGTCTTCACTAACCATTTATATAAAGCTATATTTTTTGGCCTGAGAGAGATAAGGAGCCTATATGAGAATATAGTCCATTCCTCTAAACTTTCTACTTCTCATTGGCACAATGATTCTGATATTATTAAACCTGCCACCACGAATTAGTTAGTCTCAGTGATGTTAAGGTGTATTTCAGGCAAGATATTTGTTAGTGTATGCCTGTTGGAATTTGAAGATGTTATTCAAAAGTTATTATTTAAAAATCCATAGCACTGTGGCAGTGACCAGTCATAACACACTCTGGAAGTGGTAGCACATAATCCTAGACACCCTTCCTTTTTTTGTTTTTGTTTTTTTGGTTTTTTTTTGGCAGCACCAGGGATTGAACTCATGACCTCACGCTTGCCAGGCAGGCACTTAGGCCACTGAGCTAGATCCCCGGCCCTTGTCTTTTTGAGACAGGGTCTCACTATGCCGTTCGGGCTGGCCTTGAGCTCACTTTGTAGCCCAGGCTGGTCTGGAACTCATGACGATCTTCCTGTCTCTGCCTCCCAAGTGCTGGGATTATAGGCGTGAGCCACCACACTTGGCTGAGACCCTTCTTTTCCTTGCTGTCAAGTAAGAGCTTTTATCTTCCAGTAGGATCACAAGTCAGGAAGATCTCAGTGGCGAAACCAGCACTACCAGGGCTGCAGGGGTATTTGAGGGCTCAGAAAGTTCTGATTTGCCAACCAGTACCAAAATATATCAAGATAGTTAACTGGACAAGCTGTAATGTTGTGTACCAACCACATAACAGGGCTCCCATCTAGCAAAGTGAATTGGACCAATTAATACTGAAAAAAGCACAATCAGATTTCATGTGTGCTGATACCTTGGAGAAGACTCCTGGGCTGTATCTGTTGTGGCTTGTGTCTAGATGTCCCCCCACAGCCTCATGCAGTCATAGGTGGGGCTTTTCAGAGGTGGCTGGATTTAGAGTCAGTGATGCTGGGATTAAGTGTGTGATGCTGGGGTTCAAGGGTGTGTGATTACTAAATAAGTCCATTGATTGACTTGGCGTTGTTGAGTGTATGGATAATGGGAAGGCAATTCTGGGTGTGATACCTGCCTAAGGGTGATGTTATGGTTTGTCTTTGATTGTCCCCCCAAAGCTTCATGCAGTCATGGGGGACAGGCCTTCTGAAGGCAGCTGAGTCTAAAGTTTGTGAATAACTCATGGTCCAATGGTGGGATCATGGGTGTGAGTGCTATGCCCAAGTGGGTGTGGCCTGCATACAATATAAAGGACAGAAAGAGTCTTCTCTCTGTGATCCTCTCCTTTCGCTGTTGTTGCTTGTGATGTTTCCTGCCACTAAGAACTGTTACCCTCCACCATATGCCACTCTACCTTGGAGTCAGCTGATTACAGACTGAAACCTCTACAAACTGTGAGCTAAATAAATCTTTCCTTCCTTAACTTTGGGTATTGGGTATTTTGTCTCATCAATGAGAGAAAAGTAACCAACACAGGTGAGTAGCATAGATAGAATACAAGGAACAAAAAGAGAGCTAACTGCTGTCACTTGCTACTTTGTTGCTTTGTTGCCTTCTGCCTGCCCTGCTTTGCCATGGACTCTTTGTCCTCTGCGATGCCCCTCTGGCATGCCACCCTTCCTTGGAGCCAGCCAACTATGAACAGAAACTTCTAAAAACTATGAGCTACAATAAATCTTTCCTTATTTAACTTTGGGTGTCAGATATTTTGCCTCAGCAATGAGAAAAGTAACTAAGACAGTATCTATAATGACCTGTGCCCCAGTAACACTCGTAGAAAGATTCTCCAAGAGAAAGAGTTTCCAATGTCAGATTATATTATTTTTGTGTTCTTCAGAAGATTACTGAATTGTAAATCCTGGAGTAAACAAAAAATTCTTGAAATTCATTTAACCCATGCAGCTAAGAAATTTATTTTCCCCTAGGGATCCCTTTTACATCAAATGATGTAGCTTTTGTAGAATAATATTCTTTGCAAGGATGCTCTAGAAATGCCATGGAAATTATTGTCTCCACAGTGCAATACACTCAGGCTTGTGAGTTCTGACAGACAGCTCATCACTGATGTGTGCAAAGGCCAGATCTGTCCTGCTGTCATCCTTTCTAGAAGGTGCACCTCATTCTTTATTTCAGAGGTTCAGGAGTCTTAACCACTTACTTGCATGATTTCCAGACCAAGGGAAGACCAAACATTAATTTCTAGCAGTCATGAGTTAGCCAACACCTTTTATAAAGTTCCAGAAAGCAAATGATTTTTGTGACTGTCTTTGTCACACTTATCAGCTTTACTGTCACACTGTAAAATCAGCCACAGAGGCCATGTAAATAAATGAGTGTGAGTGTTTTCCAGTAAAATTTTATTTACAAAAACAGGAAAAGAGCCAAATTTGTCTTGTGGACTTTAGTTTGCCAAGCCTTGATCTAAGCTAATAAACAAAACAATAAAGCAGTGTTCTTTCTCAACCTCTTCTCTTTCAACCTCATAACCACTTTTGCTCTCCCTATCTGTGTCCTGTGAAAGAAAATCCATTTCAGGGGTAAGTTAACTAACACTGTTAAGTTAATAGAAATAAATTACACAAGCAGGGACTCTTCACTATTTAAATCTGTTAGAAGAAACGGCGATGGGTTACAGAGGACAGGAAAATCCCAAATGGTGATATAAAAGATGCACGTGGGAGTACAAGAAAGAAAGGTTTTTCTCTGAGTTCCCTGAGACATTTAAAATTAGCCTCACTTCAGCTACTGCCATGAAACATTTGGGGACGAAAAGGCTAATGACAATTGTTTGGCTGAGAATCAAGTAGCTGTCACTTCAGTGATCCTGCTTCTTGCTACTATTTTTATTTGATAAGCAGAACCTTATACTTGGGCCTGGATTTGAAGCAAGATCATCCATGATTCATGGTTTGGAGACGAGAGGCTCCCATCTCCACGCTGGCCTGTGTTCGGGGTTCTTTGGCAGGAGGACTGTAGATGTTTTCAATTAGGGGAAAAGCTAAACCTCAAGAGAGTATGGTTTTAACCCAAATAAAACCTCCCCTTGAATGTAGTTCCTCTCCTTCTCTCACTGTGTATGCGTGTGCATATGTGTGTGTGAATGGTTGAGACAGCTGCATTATACAGGTGGTATCCTAGGCAGTAAATAAGATGGCTTTTATAGGTGGCTAGAGACATACAGTCTCTAAACAATTAATTTTACCACTACATATTTGACCTAAGAGCACTTTTTATCACAGCAGGAATTCCTTATCAAATTCTCAGGTGCAGGTGCCCATAAACACTTGGGAAGCATCTGAACCTTGTAGCTGAGATGACCAGAAACTCGAGAAAAAGAGTAAGAGGTGGCTTGGGAGGAAAGAAAAACATAAAACAGGGATCTGTGCTCAAAAATGCAAACCCAAACACTCAAATCTGTCCTTTCTGTGATGTTTGTATACCCTGCCACACCCAGCCATAGTGCCAGAGACCCCGGAAATTTATAAGCCAGCCATCAGGGGAAATGTTTTGCTTGTTGTCATACTCACAGAGTTTCTTATTTGCATTTAGAAAAGAATTGACAAAAATGACTAAATGGAACACAAGGAAGCCATCCTGCTTACAAATCTGGAGTCTGGAATTAACTCCAGAACAAATAGCCAGCAAGAATATTTCACTGGAAAATTGAAATATATATGTATTTCAATAAATTATTAATTATGCATACATAGAAAGACAGACATCAGTCTCTGACACTAGAAACAATCAGTTATATCTATTCATAAATTATCTGCAGAAAACTCCTACTCTAATTTTCTCTACTTGATTAGTTGTTACACAAAGATTTGATCAGCCCAGATACGTGGTCTGCAAAGTAGGGATTCTGGTAGAGTTTATATTTTAGGTACCAAATCTGGATTCTATTTGTTTGGGTTTTTTCCTCCACTAAATGGCTTTGAAGACATACCATTGTCGTTAAAAACAAAACAAAAAAGAGTTGGGGGAAAACTATTACGATTATTTTCAAGACTCACTGCAATCCTGACACAGTTCCAAGTTCAACAGACACTTTTATGGCTAAAAGTCCTAAGTGACAGTTAAATAAACAAATCATTAGGGTTACAGCAAAGGAGCAAGAAGAGCATTTGTTTGCTGCTGGCCCAGGGGCCTATTATGAGACACACAGGGAGAGGTGGAAAGTTAGAGGAGGACAAGCATTAAATGAGAAAAATCTGACAACGACTCTTCTCAAGCTGAGTCCATATGTGAGTTTCATGTAAAATCATAAAGATTTAAATTATTTTTACCTATTTAAAAATATTAAAGAGATCATATTATGCTTCTCTACATCTCTTTCTTAAATCCCCTGTTTTATTGCTCACTACATTGTTATAAATAAAATTGTTTCTGTTTCTCCCTAAGCAAAAGATCCTGATTTTTGATGACTGATGGCCTGGTCTCAAGGGAGAAATTGAGTGGTTGACATGGGACATGCAAAACATCAGCACATAGCTAATTAGAAAGCAATCAAATCCCAAAGGCAGATGCTAACACAGCTCTCTTTCAAGGAACAATTTATTCTGTCTTTAAAGTCTTAAATGTCTACTTCAAATATTTTTTCATTGTTTTTCTCAACAGTGTGAAATGTTTAGCACCTCATAAGGCTCCAGCACTCTTAAAAGGCAAGGCATACCAGATATTCAAGAAATTACCACTCATAAGATTAAGATGATAGAATATTTTTCTCTGGATTTAGCCAGACTCTGGATATACCCTTGCTCCACAAGGGGGTGTGTGTGTGTGTGTGTGTGTGTGTGTGTGTGTGTGTGTTCAGTAAGGTCATAAATATAACAGTTTTCTAATTTATTTGATCAAGAGCCAAAAATTCTTGCATGTCTGCCATAAGAGAAGTAAGTGAACACCCAGGTACACAGATGTACAATTCAATCCTACAGATGTTAGAGGAATAAACCACTCTCCATTGAACTATGAAGTCATGAGAACAGCTCATAAATTTCTTTAATTTAAAAAAATGAAGAATGATAGTACTACAACTTTGGGTCCATTAGACTTGGAATACTGGGAAACAGAAATAGGTTGAAAGTCCATCCTGAAGTAGAGGCACATCCCTTCAACATGGTCCTTCCACAGACCTAAGGAAGCCACACAGCTTTTCTCTTCCCACTTGCCCTCTAAAATCTTTATTTGCTTGAAGAATTCCCCAGGATCCCCTGTGTTTCGTCTCTCCTGGATACTCAGGGAAACTTCTTCCAAGTGTCCAGGAGTATGCTGAGCCAGCTTCTGCCTTCTCAGGAACCTGACTACCAGTCTCTCTTCCCAACTTCACGTTCAGTGATAGGGTATTAACAGCTAAAACTCAGTTGTGTTGGAATAAACTATACCACAGAAATGGGCAAATGCTACAAATTAGGACTCTTTTCCTCCTGGAGATCTGACCAGTTGGTAATCACATACAGCATTCCAGCACCTTAGACACATCTGCCTATGCTTTTTTTTTTTTTTTTTTTTGCCTGCCCTATGTCAAATCTTACTCTCAGGTAACCACACCCTCTAATCACCTAATTTAACAAGTTGTTAGTGGAGACAAGGTATTTAATATAGTATTTCTGCTAGATATATATTGAACAATATCTAGCAACAGTGCCTTGACTCGAGGAAATTTTATCAATAAAGTATGGCTGTTGTTGAGGCATGGAGTGATTGTGTAGGACAAACTTCTCAGCATCTTTTGAGTCACACCAAAAAAAGGCAGCTAATGACTTTGCTTAAAATCACTTGATAAAGGATATTGAAAACAAGTGGAAGAAGAAACTGGCTGTATAGAGGATATAATACTATTGAAACATGTCATGACAGAAGGGAGAACAAAATTTTTGGTAAATAGGTACATGTTATCACACATTGTTATGCATGTGTGTGCACTCATTTAAAGCATACTGTGTCACATTTACTCTTGTGCATTTGTGAGCATAAGAGAGGCTTCATTTCTTAAGGAGCAGAATACAGGTCCTGGGCCACAGCTGATGATGCAACTGCTGGCTCTGGCTGAGCACCTGGCCTGGCCGACCAATTTCAGAGATGTTTGATTTGGTGGAAGTGGGTAGAGGCAATCAAGTACATCTTAAAATCAATGAAATATGGATTTTAGTCCCTCAGGTTTAGATATCAGCTCTGGGGCAAAGGCCTAGATTAGATGGGGCCTTTCACACATCTTTAGATTCAACTCCCACTGACTGCACACTAGACTCAACTTGGGGAGTTTTCTAAATCACTCTGCCCTAATTAAATCAATGTCTGAATTTAAAAACAATTCTCCAGTTAATTATAATTTGCAGCCAGTTTTGAAAAGTACTGAACTATTAAGCCCACCCTTTATACTTTCTACTTAACTTATGAAATGTACTACATCGAAAATTATAATATTCTTTGCCTTATCTAAATTATCTAAGACTAATTTATCAAGCAACTGTTAGGGCAGAAATAAATTGCAGCCATCTTTTAACCTTTCTTTCCTTAGGTTAAAAATCTCATCATATACTCAATATAGTTTCAAGTAATAGTGGTTATTTTTTCCTTCATTATTGCAAATCTACTTCTGCGAGTCCCTTCAAGTAATTAATAATTCTCCTTTTAAATGCTATTTATGTTTTGTTTGTTTGTTTGTTAGAGCAGGGTCTCACTATGTACCCCAGACTGGCCTCACTCACAGTGATTCTCCTGCCTCAGCCTTCTGAGTGCTGGGATTACAGCCATGCAGCACTTTGTCCTGTGCTATTTACTTTAAATTTAGTTTAAATCTTTGAAAAATATTTAAACATCATATCTGAGTAGAAAGATAGCTTTCATATGAAACAACTTTGGATTTATAAGCAAATGGCATATAAGAATCATAAAATGTCCCCATCCCAAGAGCAGATCTCATCCTACTGTACAGACAGTAAACACGGTTGATTAGAACCACGGTTGATGGTGCTAGTCAGGGTTTCTTTTTTTCTAGCAGAGACATCCATCGCTCTGAGAATTCTTAGTATTATTAACCTCAGAAAGACTCTGAACTACAGTTTTCTTAACCTTATCCCTTTCATATTCCCTTCCCTCTTTCTAACAGAAGACTAACTACTATTCAAGTCTCCTCATCACTTCTACCATCAGAGAGGACTCTGATTATTCTCTGCCAGTGAATATATGTGTTTCTCTTGGTTACTACTATCAGTCCAGAGATGGGCACTGGGCCTAATAAGACTAAAGGAAAGGACTCACAAGCCATCTCTGAAAGCAGTTCCTCATCACTCTCCCCAGTGGGGCAGTACAGATGCTCACAGCTCTGATTACTTTTGGCTGCTGCCTGCAATCAGAAGGGGAACTAACATGAACATAAAAATAAACGCAGACCAGACAGAGCTTAGAGACAATGAACCTGGGCTCCTGAGATCATTGGCAACTTTAGATACCAGAACTGACTGATTTTCTTTTAATGCCAGTTTAAGTCTGATTTTCTGTTACTTATAGGGAAAAACATCAATTATATCTTTTCCTACCTTGTGCATCACTCAAGGTTCTAAGTTCCAGCTTTCTTTGAGTGTTGGCATGCTGGCGTGGGGATGGAAACCATTACTGATGTCTGACCACTTGAGTTTTAGGACACTGCACGGATTAATGGGAAGGCAAACGGTGAAAGAGCAGACAGCATCTAAAAGAAGATGTCTCAGTGGGCCAAGCTTCCTCTACCTACTGACTGTGCAATTTGACATCTAGATGTCAATTTGACATCTAGAACCTTTGGTTCCTCATTTGGAGGACAGGAATGCACCAAATAAGAATCAATAGAATTTTTTTCATGCAAATAGCAAAATAATTAATACTTCAGTTAGCAGTCCATGCTGTCTCCATCACAGCTACTCAATTCTGCCATTGCAGATACAAAAGTAGACACTGTATGGGACTATGCTCCAGTAACACCTTATTTACACAAACGGGCAGCAGGCAGGATTTGGTGCTAGAGCCATTATTTGAGATAACTCAATTAAGTCACCAGGGAGGTAGGACAAGCATCATAGTGTTTTTGCACCTGCCAATTACGAAAAAATTGAACTATGTAATTAAAATTAAGATCCAGTTTACAGGGAATCAAGACAGGTGTTGAATGATACAATGAGAAAATACACAAATATGTCCAGAGTGTAAGACACTCAAGGTAGGCTTGGGCTACAATGTTTGGGCTTTGTTTGAATTCTAAGTCAAACTAACATTTTTAAATAAGTATTTTAGAGT
Organism: Cuniculus paca; assembly: GCA_004365215.1. NCBI lineage: Eukaryota > Metazoa > Chordata > Mammalia > Rodentia > Cuniculidae > Cuniculus > Cuniculus paca. Next base: position 12,610 of record RJWT010005151.1, on the reverse strand, counting down.
ACTTATTTTTATTTTGAGGAGTTGCCTTTTTGTTTCCACATAGGTATTCATAGCTGAACTGAGGATCATGGTATACACATTTACTTGCCTATTCATATACAAAAATGGATCTGGAAGGATGGAGAAAATGGAAAGATTGTTGTCTTTAAGGGAGGAAACTGAGAACTAAGAAAGTGAGGGAGTATTTTTAAAGTAATCATTTAAAGATAAATAAGTTCACTTTCTAGATACTTTTGCACTTCCGGTTTGGTAGTCATGTAGATCTCAAATAATTTAACTCACCCAAGTAGGAAGAAACCAAGCAATGCCTTCATGATGGCCAAGAAGGACATAATAAAATTATGTGGGAGTAACTTATGTTTTAGTTCATGGAATTTTGTGTGTTTGACATGGACACATTAGGCTTTTCTTGAGTCTATTCAATAGAACCAAAGTAGGAGTCTCACAGGAACTCAAAGATATCAACTAGAGGGTGGGTATGATAGCTGAAAAAAGAGATTCTTCATGGAAATATATTGGGATGTATGCACTCTTTCTCCTTCAATTCTCTTTTCTTCTTCTGCACAATGAGCTATCTTCACATCTTTGCCTCCATATGACTGACCTGGCAAAGCTAACCCTAAGGACATCTTACGATCAGGGGTTTCCCAACTGAGGGCAAGAAGGGGAGCAGTATGGATTCTAGAAGAAGTGAGAGCATGAGGAAGATAGATGATGAACTTCTCTCATGAGTCCTGTTCTCCTTCAGAATGGTGGCACTTTGAGAACATAGACCAGCATATGGACCTCAAGGAAGAAAGTCAGGTAGTTTCTGACCCACAATTTCCTTGGCTGAAGCCTCAAGGCAGTGAGGAGAATACTTTCCTTTTGAGTCTCAAACAATCCAACCCACTTCTCTACACCAAATCACTAGATTTTAATGAGAGTACATTCACCTTGAGTACACTAGACTTATACACTACAGCAGTTGTCAGTGACTGAAAAATACAAACACCTACTCATTCAAGAAATAACTTATAAAAACTTTACAAAGCAATGAGGTCAAAATTCCCCTCCCTCCAGTTCCATTCAAGTGGAGTAATGTCTGAGAGGTTAGACATCCAGCTTCTTCCTGGATGTCTGCTGTATGTACCAACCACATTTGACTTTGTGTACTGCAGTCCCATCCCTCAAACTATCTCACTCTCCTTACTCAAAATTATACTCCTTGGTTCTGGTTTCCTACTAAATGGTCATTCTTGGGATAATGCCTTAAAAATTCCTTGAGGAGAGGATCAAAGATGGCAGAACAGTAAGCAGCAGAGTAAATAGTCTCTCTGAGAGAAACAGTTCAGATGCTGGAATACAACATCATGGAGAGGACAAGAAGGAAGGAAGTGGGTCCCCTGCAGCCAGGAAGAATCTAAAATATGAATTGAAGTCCATAAAGACAATAAAAAGAATTTAAATGAAGAAGAAGGTGGTGGCTGGCAGGGCCTTAGCCTGGAGCTGGACTCACCCTGCCAGAAGAGCTGCTGAGCCTAGAGATGCACAGTCACAGTCGCAGTCGTGATTGCAGTGGCAGTCGCAGTTGCAGTCACAGTCACAGCCACAGTCAACCCCAGAGGTCTCTGTGGAGAGGCACAGGGCTGAAGGAGAGTGGCAGATACAGAGGTCTGCATTGGCTGGTGGTGAGTGCTGGGGACTCCATCCCCCTATGGGAGAGTGATTGGCCGGGCACCATCTTGGAGTTGGGCAGGTTACACCCGGGGCCAAGACTGCTACCCCTTTCTGCCAGCAGCACCAGGCTGGGGGCTGACCTACAGAAGCTATTTGGCCAGAGTTGTGCTCCCATGTGCGTTTCAGACAACATTGTTTAGGTTCCTAAACAGCTTAGATTCGCAGGGCCTGACCAGGTCTGCTCCCGTGCAAACTCCAGGTGGCTTGGTAACCAGCTCAGTGCAGAGACATGGGCACCCACCATCAGTTGTATGTAGCCAGCACTGGCCAGAAAAGCAAAACAGTCTAGCTTCAGAGAAGCTGTGGCCAGTGCCAGAGTGCCTGGGACCACACTACTCAGGTGTGTGGAAGAAATCAGGAATATGCCAAAACAAAGAAGGGAAAGGCAATCTCTGGCATCCAACCCAAGCAGCGCAAGTCCATGAGAGGTAAACATGGAGGAGATCAAGAATCGCACACTTGAAATCACTGAAGTAATGTCAACTAAAGTGAAGAAACAACTTCATGAAGCGATAAGAGAAATTTGAACAGAAATCCTATTCAAGGTAAAGGAAGAAATGAAAACCATAATACAAGAAATACTAAGCATCTCTAAAGAAGACACTGATAAAAAATAGAAAATAGGAAAATGAAGGAAACCATGAATGAACAATATAAAAGAGATTCAGAATGCATGAAACAGATTCAAAGAGATATCCAGAAAATTAAAAACTCCATTGAAAGCTGGGAAAACTACTTCAAAGAAATTGAAGCTAGACTTTCAAACCTTAAAGACAGGTTTGCAGCTTGTGATTGTGAAAGAAAAGATCTCTTAAATATAACAAGGTCTCAGGAAGTAACAATTCAACAGCTGGTGGACAACTCAAAGAAGTGTAACTTGAGAATTTAAAATGTGAGTGAAAAAGCAGGGGTCAAGACAAATGACATCAGGACCTTATTTACAGATATAATTTCTGAGAATTCCCCAAGCTTAGAAAAAGGAAGTAACATTCAAATAAGTGAGGCATATAGAACTCCAGCTAGCCATAACCAAAACAAATCTACACCCAGACATATAATAATCAAGATCCCAGAAATTCAACTCAAGAACAGAATATTAAAAGCTGTTAGAGAAAAGAAACAGATCACCTATAAAGGAAAACCCATCAGAATCACAATAGACTTCTCAACACAAACCATCAAGTCAAAAAGAGGCTGGAGTGAAGTAATGCAAGTCCTGAAAGAAAACAACTTCCAACCCAGACTCATGTACCCTGCAAAACTTTCCTGAAAAATTAATGGAGAAACAAGATACTTCCATGACAAAGAACAACTCAAGGAATTCATGACCACCAAACCAGCCCTATAAAGAATACTAAAGGACATTCTAGAGAGAGAAAAAAAGGACCACAGTCCCAGGAACAATGGCAGGGAGGTACCATCAAGTGGGGCCAGTCGATTGAATGGAGAGGAAAAATAGGGAGCCAATGGCAGGAAAATAGCATGGCAGAGACAATGCGGTGCAAGAGGGCCTCAATTCACCAATAGAAAGAAACACAGGCAGAGTGAATCAGGAGACAGGATCCATCAATATGCTCTATACAAGAAACACATTTAACTAGAAAGAAAATTCATAGACTGAAAGTCAAAGGAGAGAGAACAATGCCCTAAGTGACAGGGAGCCAGAAAAAAGTAGGGGTAGCCTGCCCATTAATTGCAGAATGAATAAGAAAGACATGGTATTTTATGTGGTGGACACCTACCCAACTATAAAGGAAGATAATCTCAAGGCTCTTGTAGATGGATAGAGGCAACTGGCAATCATGCTCATGGATGAAATGGTTCAGAGTCACATGAGTGAATTTCGTGTTGCCTCTCCAGTATGACAAACTAAAGGAGTTAGTGGGATCCAAAATGCACAATACTTATTGGGAAAGTCAAAAGGGAGGAACTATATCATAATTTGAAACTCATATTGTCTTCATTGTTCTGATTAGTTTTGTTTTATTCTGATTTGTTTGATTTTATTGTACTTGATGGTATGGACAGCTATTTTAAAGACAACAAAATATATAATTGCAGCCATCGAGAAAGTCCAATTATCTTGTTTAGAAACACTGTATTGCTTTGATTGTTTTGTTTTGATTGATTTTACCCTATTCTGTGTTGTTTGATTGTAGTATGTCTGAAGGTGTAGGCAACTATCCTGAAGATAGAAAACATCATGGTAGCCACTGCTGTTCTACTAGTATCTTGAACTCCTTGCTTACATTGTTCTGCCTTGTATGTCTTGTCTTGTTTTGTTTTGTTTTGTTTTTTCACTGTTTTATTTTGTTGTATTTTGTTTGATTTTACTTATCCCTGATGGAATGGACAGGTATATTGCAGATAACAAGAAGGCATTATGGTCGCCATTATCGATTGCTTTTTACCCTGTTTAGAAGTTATGTACCATGTTCATTGCTTTGTTGTGACTGACTCTACTCTGTTTTGTTTTGTTTGGTTGTGTTTTTTTTCAAAATAAATAAAAATAAATAAATGAATAAATAAATGAATTCCTTGAAATTGTAAATTAACGGACAGACCTTCACTCAGGCTTCACATGAGTGCACTAAACATTTATGAAGAACCTATAAAATGTCAACCATTGTAGGAAGTCCCAGTGCACAAATCTCTCATATTGTACATAAGAAAAGAATCTCACATGGGCAAGAAAGCCCAGTGAGGGATCCAGGACCATGCACGGGCCACCACCAGACTGGGAACAGCCAGACCCCAGCCTCTCCCCATGAATCAGCACCATTTGTGGACTGAGGGGAGAGAATAAGGCCACACCAGGAAGAAAGTCCAGTCTGGGAACCAGCACCATGTGTGCGCTGCCGACTGACTGGGAACAGCCAGACCCCAGCCCCTTTGAGTTTGTGGGCTGGCAAACAAGAAGTACCATCCCCTCACCCCTTTGCCATAAGCAACTGGCTTATCCACAGAAACACAGGCTGTGATGATAGCTATCGAGGTGAAATGCAATTGGATGCCTGTGGTGCTTTGGTGTTTCACTGACCTTGCAGGTCTAGGGCCTGTGGTCTGATCATCTGTTTGGAGGATAGCAGTACGCAGTTTGGCATCTACAGGGGATCTCCTTCTGAGGGTTGTAGCCATTGTTGATTCCCTATGGTCTTGTTTTGAAGTCCTATATCATTTCCATTGTTTTGTTGGGTTGGGTTTTACTCTCTTTTGTTTTGTTTCTGTTTAGTCTGATGGCAGGAGCAGCTATTTCAAAGATAGCAAAATATATTATGGTAATAATTTTGGATTTATTCTGTATTTGTTTTGAAGTCCTTAATTGCATTCATTATCTTGTTTTTATTGTTTCTATTCTATTATATTCTGTTTGATTTTTACCATGTCTGAAGGTATCTGCAACTATTTTGAAGACAACAAAAGGCATTATGGTAACTATTGTTGGTTTCATAATGTTTTGAAATCCTGTATCACTTACAGTGGTTTGTTTTGATTGGTTTTATTCTGTTTTATCCTCTTTAAAATAAAAAAAGGAAAAGAGAAAAGAATCGATATCACAAAGACAAGTATCGTGGAGAGGGACATGGCTATTAGAGCAGAAAGGGAGGAAATGGCTAATGAGCAGAGGAATGTGAGGTTAAAGAAAGGCTTCCCAGAGGCAGTGACATTTGACCAGAAAGAAAAGAAGAAAGGCTTTGCCAAAGAACAGGATAAGTGAGTCACAGGGTCATAGAAACATCCATCAAGGACTACTGGGGAACACTGTCTTGGATAGCAGGACAGATAGAAGTAGATTACGACCTACATATGAAAGTCTCCTAATATCTCAACTCAAGAGTTTGGACTTCATTCAGTAGCCAACAAGTTTTAAAATAGAACTAACAAGAGTAAATGACTATTTTTCAAGAACTGGCCCTATGTTTATTGTTAAATCCTATAACTAGATCCTGCCCATCAATAAATTTGATTAATACGATGTTCCCAGAACATCTATTTTCCTACTTTTTCAGCTTTGTTTACTTTTATCACTCCCCCTGGCTGGAATAACATTTCCCATATTTCTGTTTTTCCAAATTCCACCCATCCCTCCAAAGCCAAGTCAAATCTTTTCATCCAAAAAGCTTGTGCAACCTACCCCAAAGGGACAGGTCTGTGTGTTCTGGAGGGGGTCAGTACTTCTTCTGCACCCTAGTGTGGCTTCCAGGTGTCTCCCACCATTCTTGCTCTCAGGCACACAGATTGAGTACTGATTACAATGCAGAATAAAGGGGAGAGTGTGAAGACAGGCCTGAGGCAGATAATTTTTGAGTGCACTTCTTGCTCATTGCTGTCTCCTTGCTCTAAATTCACTGAACATGTTGTCTATTCAGTCATTTGTCATTGAAGTTAGGGTCCTATCACCATAGCTCCTCATATGGAAGACAATAACTAGGATTGACTGGGTGATTGATCTTTCTTTTTCTCTGAGAAGAACTCCTTTTTAGCAATTTCTTTGAGTAATCTTCCTTTGATTGGAAACTTCTGTACCTTTTTGAATTTTGGGTTTTACATAAGAGGAAGTAATTTCACTATTTTTCGATGGCTAATTTTACTGCTTTAAAACCAAAACCAGGAATTGTTCAAAAGGAACACAGCCATGAGTGGACATACCTAGCTATGTAGCGGTCAACCTTTGTGACTAAGCAGTTCCTTTACTAGTAAGCCATAAGGACAGAAAATAAAGGCGAGGGTACAAACTTCTGGATGCAGGTCATGGGCCCTGTAGTCTACTTCTGCTTTCCGTTGGGATTTTCATTCTCTGTATGAAAAGTAGATTAAAACCTGATGGCTCTGCACCATTAATGGAGGGAGAGTCAGTCCATCAGTCCTCTAGATTAATCTTGGAAATGTTTAGAACTTTGTATTAAATTCCCACACCACTATATTTGCCGAACATGCCCACTGTTTAAAAACAAGGCAGAATTTGTTTAAAAACAACAAACAATTATTATATATCTCTAATATGCTTAATATGTTCTCTAGAGGTACAAGACAAGTAAATAGTATTTCCACTTATTAACTTTCCACTGTGGAATCCAACGCACTAGGGTTTGTGCCAACCATTCTACCTGAATAAACTTCTCTAATTATTTTACTGTTTTTGTAGTGATTTATTGTCCTCATTTACCAATGTCAGAAATGAGGTAAGGGAAAGAAACTTTTCCAAGGTCACATAGCTACTAAAGGGCCAAGTTTTCACTTACATCTGTCTGACTCTGAGTGCCTTTGTAGTGTTCTCTCCTTTCCTCGATGTTTATGGGCAAAAGGGTTGAGAAATCTGGAATGTAGGCTGAAATTCCTGAGGACTAAGTTTAGATCTGGACAGTTCCCTATGGCTTCTGACCTCCAAAGTGGTCAAAGTCATATTTTTCTGGTCAGGAGTCAGATATTTTGGTCTCACTTGGATTCACTTTTTCTAATTTCCTAATTAGCGCAACTAACATTTACTTCCACTAACATTTGACAAAATACTGATAGAAATTAAGAGTCCTAAAAAGGGACACCTCTAACCCAAAACATCAAAGCCCTATTTGTACAGAAGTACTCACAATTTGCAAAAGAGGGCAGAGATATCTGAAGCAGCTCCCTTTCTATGACCCAACATGCCTGGGCCCCAGCATCTGAGCCCCTTCTCCAGTCCCTGAGGTGAGATGGCCATTCACCACTCTAGACAGCTATTAACTGCTCTAGAACATTGGGTCTTCCTCACTGGCCTCTCCTGGAGGAGGGCAACCCCTCTTCCTTCAGTTTAACTGAGGTAAAATTAGAATGTTTCTGAAAAGAATTTTATTATCGAACAATGGTGGGAGAGTCACCAAAGATAACAAAGTCACAAAGCAGAGACAGGGACTGTTCCCAGGGCATAGGTTCTGTTATGATTTGGATCTTCAATGTCTCCCAAAGACCAATGTGTTAAAGATTTGAAGACATCCTGTTGCTCAGGTGGGGTTCAGGGGAGAGGAGTTAGGTCATTGGAGCATGACCTTGAAGGGGTTACAGGGCCCTAGCCTCTTCTGTTCCTCTCTATTGGCTTCCTGCCTGCCATGAGCAAATACTGTAACTCTTGTCCACTATGTGCTCCCAGCCATGATATGCTGCCTCTCCACAGGCCCATAGTGATAGGGCCAAGCAATAAGAAGCTAAGAACTCTAAAGCCATGAGCCAAAATAAGTTAACTATCTGCAGCATTTTGTCATAGCAATGGAAACCTAATATAGTTACCATGTGCTAATGAAGTCCACCATGATTTCTATCTAAAATGTCCTGTGGGACACAGATTCTGATGCCTTCTAATCAGCCCAGTCAGGTCCAGGGCTGGGCCACTGCTCAGCCACAGGCTTACCTTTGGCGCTAGTGCTAGGCAGAGTCCTGGAAGGTTCTCAGATCATTCCTAAAGCTGCTTCCTCCAAGTTGGCTCTGGAATCAGAATTGAGGCTGGAAAGGTGGAAGCCAAAGGCAGCATTTTGTCCAAAGTGAGGCCTTCCTAACAAATCTTACTGAGGAAACCTATTGATTTCAACTTTTCCCCCTTTACTGGGTATTTTAGTTACTTTTCTCATTGCTGAGACAAAAATACCTGACACTCAAAGTTAAAGGAGGGAAGATTTGTTATAGCTCACAGTTTGTAGAGGTTTCAGTCCATAGTCAGGTGACCCCAAGGCAGGGCAGCATGGCAGAGAGACATGGTTGAAGATAAACAGTCCCTGGCAAGGCAGCCAGAAATCAGTGAGCCCACCTTGTTTCTGGCCCTTTATTTTCCATCCAGGTACAAGCCTACTTATTGGTGCCACCCATACACACTACACTGGGGATGGAACTCAGTTTCTTCACACTGAGTTACATCCCCAGATCTTTTTTATTATTAGAGAGATGTTAAGGCTTGTGTCTAGATGACCCCCCAAAGTCTCATGCAGTCATAGGTGGGGCTTTTGAAGAAGTGGCTGGATCTAGACTGTGTGACCATGGAATTGGCTCAGTGCTAGGTTCAAGGGCACTAGGATTAAGGGTGTGAGTGCTACCCTGCCCTAAGTAGCCTGGATAAGATATAAGGGACTAAAAGAGCCATAGTTGTCCCTTGTTGCTTTGCTCCCTCTGCCCACCATGAACTGTTCCTTCTCTGTGATACCCATCTGCCACGCCATGCTGTCTTGGAGCCAGCCTATTATGGACTGAAACTTCTACAAATGGTGAGCTAAATAAACCTTTCCTCCTTTAACTTTGGGTGTCAGGTATTTTGTCTCAGCAATGAAAAAGTATCTAAGACAGCAGGGTCTTGCTAAGTTGCTAAGTTGCCCAGGCTAGACTCAAAATTGCCATCTTCCTCCCTCAGCCTCCCAGAATCCTGATAGTATGCTACCATACCCAGTTTGACATAACTATTCTTAAATTAATGATAAATAGATATCGGAGACATAAAAGTGTGGCCTGTGAGCAACAATAGGGAATGAGTGACGCCATTTTGACTTAGACTTTCTCTCCACCTCACAGGTTTGCTCTCCTTATGTTAGACCTCCAGACCTCAGTGATCCAGGATCTGCCAGCTTAGCTGATGTACACTCTGTCTGATGACCTCCTTGCTTAAAAAGGCGTATTTTGGTCTGGCCTATGAAAATCCTCCTGAATTGACTTGAAATCACTTTCTTCATCTCTCAGAGAAAAGCTCTGACTCTGGCCCACGATTTTTGCCTAAGAATCTTTCTCTCTGCTATTCATTTGCCTGAAAACAAGAATCTGCAATAGCTGGTTCTACTTCCCCCAGGAAACTCAGATTCTGTGCCTGTTTTAAATGGGTTCCTACTTCTCATCCAGGTAGAACCTCTGTTGGCTTCAGGAAAATCAATCTGGATGCAGCACATACAGCACAGGCAAGAAGGCCAGTTAGATGACACCACAGTGCCCCAAGAGAGAAAAATGAGGGCTGAACAAGCAAAGGGTCAGTAGATCACAAAATGACCTTGGATATTCTACCTCATAAAATCAAATAAGGGTTAAGTGAGAGATCATATTAGATACTCTTAGAATAGAGACTGTTACAGAAGAGGCACACCATAAATGTTGGCTATTATTCTCATTAGTTATATGGACTGAAATTTGCCTTTGTGTCTGAATAACATTGTCTATTCATATTCATCATTCAGGTAGCCATGTGTTAATCTCCAGAGGAGCATACTTTGCTATAGGACGCGATCATCCCACTTACTGAAACCACTTAATATTGTACCTATCATGGGCTACAAAATTAATCCATATTCAGGGACAAATTAGAGAGACAATTTGGTATATTAGAGTAGAATTTGTAAAACTAACTTTGTTCAGTGTGAACATAGGATGGTTCATTTTTTTAAAACTAATTTCCCACATTCTTAGTTTAAAATTTTACTTTAGGGGCTAGGGGTATAGCTTAGCAGCATGGCACTTGCCTGGCAAGTACAAGGTCCTGAGTTTGATTCCTGGTTGACCCCCCCAAAAAATTATGTTCATTCTTATCTCTATTCACCTCTGGTCAGTTTTTCAGCTCCTTCCTTATCATTATGTGTTATTTAATCATTATACCACACTTTCTGATTTGTCTTCTCCCATTTTCATGAGTTCTTATCATTCCCTCAGGCAGGAGACAGGCTTATCTACATTTCCTAAGAGGTAACAGATTGTGTGTGCCATGTGATGCTTGACTCTCAATAACTTCTTGTTATCATTAAGAAAGATGAAAACTGTGGCCTTTATCCAGGCAATGGGCAAGGATATTTCAGAAGGATCTGACTTCTCAGAATTCTCAGGTCTGTTTCAGTCAATATTTACCTGTCAGGCTAAAATAGGTTGCTGTTGAGCTCAGAGGAATTAAATTGATCTGTTTTTCTTCAACCTGGTTTTGTTAACTATAGTTTTTTGTAAACTGGATATTTTAAAATGACAGACACAGCGGAGACAATTTATACCACATGAAAAAATGTCTGGATTCATATTTAGCATAGAAAATCAACAACCACGATCCATTCAGTTGTTATAACAGAAACAATTCCAGAAACATGATTATACCCGCAGGGGACTGAGCCCATAAAGTCAAGACTTTATATGAGATGATTCTTCTGTAGCTAAGAAAATAGTATTTAAAAGCACATTTATACAACTATAAGTGATATATAACCAAACAATCTGCATTGTTTTGTCTGATGAGATTCCCTCTTTTTTAATTGGGTTAATATGTGTTCACCTATAGTAGGTACCCTCAGGAATGAATTCTATCTTGTGTGACTGCATAAACACAACTTTTTAAAACATGTACATGTATGTTAATTTCAGGTATGTTGCGGCTTTATTCTCATTTATTCTCTCTTCCTCAAGGGTCTGCATGACTTTTCCAACTGGTTTTCTACTCTGTGGGTGCCTTCTGCCTCTTAATATACTCATATGGTAGCTCACTATAGAAAAAAACAAACCAAAACTCACACTCTACTTCCAGGTCCTTCCCTTCTCAGTGTTCTGCAAGGGCTCAAAGGAGACCCCATCCCATCAGTGAGCAAAAGCCATATCTGTATAAACCTATAACATCTTAGGAGGGATATTCAAAAAAATTAGTTCAGAGAGATAAGCTTATTTCTAATAAATATGTTTGTAAGAAACAAAAATAGCATAAACATTTTTGGGGAGAAAGAAAGGAATTATCAAGTACTTCAATGATAGTAGACCTTCCTAATTGCAAAAATGGTCTTACTTTAGAAAATATGAAAGCAGCTGGGGATTTAGATCAGCGGCATAAGCGCCTGCCTGGCAAGTGTGAGGTCGAGAGTTCGATCCCTGGTACCGAAAAAAAAAAAAAAAAGAAAGAAAGAAAGCAAACAAATGAAACACATTTCATTTTCTTCTTTCTAGGATAATCATCAAAAATGTTTCACAGTGGAGTGAAAATTTACAAAACAGTTTCTCTCCAATATGTGTTAAGTAATTATTTTATAAGAATTTTGGTTACTTGCCTCTTGAGAAACATACACCATTTACTAAGAAGGCCCCACCTGTTGCACTACAAGGTGAGAGATTAACTTAGTCTGGAACAAAGGAACCAGCACAACTACTAGAGTGGTAGCAAAAATCAGTCGGTCAACCAGCAGGCATATGTCAAGTCCTCTGTGCTGTTATAGATAAAGTAATAAATATGAGAGGTTAGTAATATCAAGATCAATGAATGCATTACCAACAAAACATTTAGTTTCTTAGTTTTATTTGCTTCATTGCATTTAGCTTTTCTTTCAAGAGCAATAGCAGAAACATTTCAAATTAGTCTACCATGACTATATTTCTGTTTAGTGTCAGTTTTGTTCAGGAAAAAAAAAAAAAGAACAGAAGAGAACACTTGCCCCAGTGGTTTATTCAACCCTGGATACCTAATAAGACAGCAAATACTTAAAACTTTTTTAAAATTTTTTTTGTTTTTCCTAATAGTTTAAAAAATAAAAGTTTTCTGATATCAATCTCTTTCAGGACACTATTGTATCTCTCTGAAAGAGAGAGACAGAGGGAGAGAGGGAAGGGAAGGGAAGGGAAGAGAAGAAAAGAGAAGAGAGGGAAGAGAAGAGAAGAGAAGAGAAGAGAAGAGAAGAGAGAGAAAGAAGAGAAGAGAAGAGAAGAGAAGAGAAGAGAAGAGAAGAGAAGAGAAGGAAGAGAAGAGAAGGAAGAGAAGAGAAGGAAGAGAAGAGAAGAGAAGAGAAGGAAGAGAAGAGAAGAGAAAGAAGAGAGGAGAAGAGAAAGAAGAGAGGAGAAGAGAAGAGAAGAGAAAGAAGAGAGGAGAAGAGAAGAGAAAGAGAGGAGAAGAGAAGAGAAGGAAGAGAAGAGAAGAGAAGAGAAGAGAAGAGAAGAG
>RJWT010005150.1:0-31597 GCA_004365215.1 Cuniculus paca | reverse complement strand
TCGAGACCAGCCTGGGCTACAAAGTGAGCTTAAGGCCAGCCTGAACGGCATAGTGTGACCCTGCCTCAAAAAGACAAGGGCCGGGGATCTAGCTCAGTGGCCTAAGTGCCTGCCTGGCAAATGTGAGGTCATGAGTTCTATCCCCTGTGCCGCAAAAAAAAAAAAAAAAAAAAAAAAAAAAAGAAGGGCAAGAACAGACCATTCACAGAAATTATTAATACCCTTTATATATACAAAAACTTTACTAATAAATGCAAATTTAAACTACTGAAATACTATTACCTAAAAGACTAGCAAAAATTTAAGCTTGACAAATCACTCTATTGAGTTAGAGAAGAAAAAGCAAGCTCGTGGCATTACTGCACAGGGGATCAATGAGTACACCTCCTATGGGAGGTATAGCCCTGATAAGATAGTCATGAAACCATCCGCACATATCCTGCTCTTCTCTTTCAAGGTTTGTCATAGTACTCACTGGAGTTAGGTAAGGTTATAGATGTGCACTGGCAAGGAAATGGGAGCAAAAGACAGACATGTGATTTCTAGAGAGAACTTTCAATAGCTATAGACAATTTGCTATGTTCTTTCTTGTTTGTTATCTTTTCTTTTCCTTTACCATTGTGAGTGGCAATGTTTCAGATGCTGGTTGCTCCATCAGCATGAATTACAGAAAGAAGACAACTTAGAGCAGAACTCTGATATGATAAGTAGTTTAAGCAAGAAACAAACCATTGCTGTTTTAAACCACTGACTAATAAATACTAATTTGGCAATATGCAACAAAATCATAAATTCATATAGTCCCCTAATATATACTTGCACATATGTAAAATGTTAAATGATAAATGTGAAAGATTTCTCATTTTTAACATGATTTGTTTACCATCACTTGAAACAATCAAATAACTATTAACAGATACTAGCTAAATACTTGCATTACATCCACACAATGGAATATTATACAACTATAAAAAATGAAAAAATTCTGCTGAGCATGGGGGCACATGCCTGTAACCTCAGAACTCAGGAGGCTGATGTAGGAGTAATGTGGCAAGTTTGAGGCCTGCCTGTGCTACACAGTGCGTTCAAGGCCAGCCTGAAATACATGATGAGACTCCGTCTCAAAAAAACACCAAAAAAATTAAATTAAAAAATTCTTAGAGCAGATAAGGAAAGATCGCCAAGTAAAAAGTGAACAATATTCTCAGTGTGCATAACATACCACCTTTTATATAAAGGGGAGATTAGAATGTACTTAGTATTCATACTTGCTTATGCCTGCATAAAGAAATTCTGTAATGATAAAAAGATACTAACAAAAATGATTATTTTGGGCAGAGGGGTTATGTCTCAATAAATATAGGCTTAACTCATTTAAAAATTATATACAGGTACAGTTGTAATAATATATTACTTTAGAAGGTGAAAACTGGAAAAGCATAAAATAAATACTTAAAAATATTTATTAATTAGCCAGGTGTGGTGGTGTATGTCTGTAATTCCAGCACTCAAAAGGCTGAGGCAGGAAGATCATCACAAGTTAGAGGCCAGTCTGGGCTCCATAGTGAGTTCAAGATTAGCCTGGACTACACAATGAGACCCTGTCTCAAAAAAAAAAAAATCTATCTATCTATCTATCTATCTATCTATCTATCTATCTATCTTTCTCTACATATATGTTTGTTAATGATATTTTTGCTGTCACTAAAAATATTAGCAGCAATAATTTTTTTGCAAAAACAATGTGATTTAATATGCCTCATTATTTTTAAAATTTTGTTTAATATTTAATTATAGAATGACGTGAAGGCTTAGGTCCACATTCAGTTATTTTAATGCTTGGTTTTCATGGCTTTCATAGCTGACTAGGATACTGATGCATCAATCAAATGAAAAAAATGTTATTCGCTCCTACATGACAGATTTTCAAAGATTTTTTTGAAATTTGGCTAATAAATTATCTTCTCTGACATCAGTTTACAAGAGTCAGAAATATTTTTGTATTTTTAACAAATAATTTCAAACCTCACTGAATTTTTCATTAGATTTTTAACATATTAATACTCTAAGATTTTAGAGCATGCAGTTATAAGTTTTTATTGATAGTACTCATTGTTTCAGATAATAAAAGAACACAGATATACACATTTATATAAACAGAAACATTTTCAAACATTCATGTTCAAAATGCTTTCTTCAATTGGTAGTAACCGAATATACCTATAATCCCAGCACTATGGGAGGCTGAGGCAAAAGGATAGGAAGTTTGAGCCCAGCCTGGGAAGTTTAGGGATTTAGTGTAACCCTGTCTCAACATTAAAAATAAGCAGAGGAGGGGAATGTAGCTCAGTGTGAAGACCCTGAGTTCAATTCCCAGTACTACAGAGAAGGAGGGAGGGAGAGGGGGAGAGAGAGAGAGAGAGAACCTTTTTTCCAAAGCAGTTACCTTTTCAATAATTATTGAAGTACTGCCTTCTACCTGAAGGATCAAAATAAAGGTGCTTATATTAGGTGAGGCTAGAACAATTTGAACATTAAAATAAATGATAGTAAGGATTACAACTCATGTAATAAATTAGGAATCCATCAGCCCATACTGCCACAAATAAATTAACAGGAAAAAAGAGAAATCCCCTTAGAACACCATTAATGCAGAAAAGATACAGTTACCATTTGGCAACCACCATTAGAGGGATGGTAGCTTCAGACAGGAGGTATCGATGGATACGCAGTGGAGATTTGATGAAGAACAAGATATTGACAATCTCACATGCTCTCACTACAAAGCACTTACTAATTACAAAGGAAAATACGTGTCTTGACAGTGGTGAAACCTGCACAAACTTAACCAAGTGATTAAGGCTAACATTACAAATGGCAGGACAGATTGACATAATGTACCTTTTCCTGTGATGCAATGAAAGGAGCACAGTACGGTTTCTGTGTGAGTCCTACCAAGAAAGGATAGCCTGAGTGTGAACCTGAAGGAATACTGAATAGACTGAATTTGGCCTGTACCATTTAAAACTGTTGAGGATGGAAAACTGTTGAAGAACTGTTCCAGACTAAAGGAGATTAAAGAGCTGTAACTCAGAAATGCACCATGTGATTCTGGACTAGGTTCTGGATCAAAACGGAAAAAGAGACATTACTGGGATCATCAATCAAATTTATCTGAGATGATGATAGTGTTTTCACTGTTGTTTTCCTGACTTGGATGGTTCAATTGTGATTATTTAGGACAACAGCCTTATTTTTACAGAAACACAAAAGCGTTTAGAAATGACAAAATACCATGTATCCCACTTTCTCTCAAGCAGTTTAGAAAAAGACTGTAAGGGAGGAATGGTAGTGAAGCAAATGTGCAGTGTCAACTGCTAGAGTAGGAGACACAGAGGTCTTCAACTTTTCCCTATGTTTGAAATTACTTCTAAAAGGGTATGTTTACCCATGTGAGCATGCTTGCATTTTTAAATCTGCCAGGTTTTATATTACTGACAACCACATGCCACCATTGAAAAATGACCCTTCTGCCTATGCGTGCCTCTCTTATGGATAACACGTGTAAGAGACGCGTCAAACTCATAACATTGAAAATGAAAAATATTTATCTTTATTTTTATGTTTTTTCTTTTTTACATTTTTTTTTTAGCTCTTAAGGTGTGATACCTTGGGGCTTAAGCTAGGGAATCCTAGGAAAATCTGTGGACCTATTTCTGGTCCCATATGTCAGTCACTACTACTTGAATTGTCTGGCTAAAGGAGACAACTGACCAAGGGGTCTTGATAGAGCCCTCCACCCTAAACTCAAACTTAAATGACATCACAGAGATGACAGTATTGGAAATAAACATATAACCAACTGCACCATCAAACTCTCAGCCCACTAGGTCTATTTGATTTCCATTAATCAGCATACAAAGAACCAAGGTCACCTCCATCTCTTAAGGCTCTGGCTTAATTGCTGTGCACTCCCAGAAGCACATGTAAGAAGATGACTAATCACTGACTGCTTCTTGAGCACCGTATGTCTCCCAATTTCAAAAGAAAAATTGTCCCAACCATCTTGGAACAGATTTCCTACCTCCTGCAGCTGGAGTCGAACCTTGGTGACTGCTCGGATCCAGTGTGCTCTGGCGTGAGTAAATGGTGAAGATGCATTCTCCTCAGGAAGACTTGTAACAAAGGAAAGAATGTTTCTTAAAAATAGTCCAGGCCACAAGGTGACAGTGCTCTCAAGGCAAGATTGCCAAATATCTAAAATAAAATGGTTTTTACCCATGCCTACACAAGTTTAGTGATTCAGGCCACTAAAACAGCACAGTCCTGAATACCTAAAGTGCAAACAATTTCTCCCTAAAATGACAGCTGCTTTTAGCTCTTCATCTGTTCCTATTCTTCCTTCTCCTGCATTTGCCCAATGTAGCAGCTCACGGGAATAATCTGGGGTCCTGACACTAGAAAAAATGGCAAGAACCCTGAGTCAATGACAAGCATAGAAACCACGCAGAGCTACAGGAGAAGCCTTTCATCCTCTCTCACTTACCTTCCCAGACCAACAACCTGCCATGGGGTCTTACATTGCTTCCCTAGGGCAGATCTTTGCTCTTGCAGACCCTTCCTGCTACACTAAGTATTTTGGAAGTCTAACCAATTCCTAGACTACATAAAAAGTGCTTTCCTACCATGATCTTGTACCCTCAGTAAAATCAATAATAAGCATAACAAGTACTTTTGGGCAAAAATACTACCTTGTATTAGAGCAAGTTGTCATCCAGGTTCTTAACTGAAACAGTGCTTAATTCTTAGTAATAATGCTTCTCCTTCCTCCCTCTGGAGCAAATAGCCACAGTGGCAGACAACCTATGCATGCAAAATAAATGCTAGGCTCTGATACTGTCTACTAAATGGTTCAATTGTTCTAAAAGCATTTGTGGGCAGTTCTGGCCAGGGGAAACTGGGCTTCACATGCACAGCTAGGACCTCAAGGTAAAGAAGGACAAGCATTCATTCTGAACACTTCTGCTTCTATCCCATGAGCTCAGCCCTAATGGTAACCACTCTCTAAGGCCCACAGTAAGTCAGCCTGTCAGTGGGTCATCAACCCATGAGAGACTGGTCCAGGGCAAGGTCTCCTGCATGTTTTAACCTGTTAGTAAACCCCCGAGATAACTAAAAACCAAGAACAGGGAGGGAGAAGAGCAAGTAAGTTTATTTCTTCAGAAAGATAAGTGATTTATCCACTAATCCAGAGATGGAAGAAAAGTACCAACCATTTCCTGACTTATCATGTTACTGGCATTCACTATCCTTCAAGAGGCTTTATTATCTGTCAGACCTTGAGAGTTGAGAATGTTAAGTTATACCCTGTCTTTACCATTTTTCCCCAGTGATTTTCAACTGAGGCAAATTTTCCCTGAAGGAAAATCTGACAATGTCTAAAGTCTTTTTTTTTCTTTTTCTTTCTTTCTTTTTTCTTTCTTTTTTGAGATAGGGTCTCTATGTAGTTTGGGCTGGCCTTGAACACTATGTTGCCTAAGCTGGCCTCGAATTCATGCTTCTCCTGCCTTAGCCTCCCAAGTAGTAGGCATGTACTACCAAGTCCAGTTGGAAAGAGTTCTGGGAGTTGCTACTGGCATCAAGTGTAGAGACCAGGGTGTTACTAAACACCCTATAACGCATATACTAGCTCCCCATAAGCATTATCTTCTCCAAAATGTCAGTGCAAAGACTGAGAGACCTGCTGCACACCAACCTCTCTGCTACACTAACCAATTTAGCTCAATAACAGTTACAATGCTCAAACTCTGTACTGAACTTCATTATAAGATTGCTAGATGAGCAAGTTTTAAATTAGTCTTCTTATGGATAGAAACCGCTAAACATACCACTGGGCCCTGGAGGGAGAAAAGAATGGATTAAATCCATCCTGTAAATCAATTCTTTAACTCTGTTCTGATTCTTCTCAGCCCTGGTATAAAAGAATGATGTTCACAAAAGAAGTTGAAACACTGAGAGGGGAAGAGTCCAGTCAAAGATTCAAAATCATCTCCTGCAGGGCTCAGGCCATTTCACACACAGAGACTAACATGTGTGGGGTCAAGCACTGCAGATTTAAGTGAGGCGTGGTAGCACACACCTGTATCCCAGCATCTGGAAGGCTGAGGCAGGGAGATTGTTGAGAGTTGGAGGCCAGCCCAGGCCATATACTGTAGTGAGTTCAAGGCTGGCCTGAATAACTACGTAATGAGACCCTGTCTCCAAAAAAAAAAAAAAAAAGAAAAGAAAAGAAAAGAAAAAGAACTGCAGATTTAAGGGATCCTGGCACACTGTAGCTCATTAACTTCAAAGAACCCAAGTGTTCCTCAGAAATCCCCAAAATACCTTGGAAATCATACCAAAATTCAAAGGAAGCAGTGCTGAGCGTGGTTGTCTCGGCCCTTACCACACTCAGCTTGAGAGAAACAAATGAAAAGTACTTATATTCAATACTACAGAGGAGGAAATGAGGAAGCATGTGAGGTATCACCTACCTCTCCTGGGGGCCTACAACATGGTCCTTGTGTAGCACCAGATCTGGGGTAGGGTGGGCTGTGACATCTTCTTTAGTCTCCTTAGGGTCACAAGCTCTCCCTTTCTCGCCTTCACCTCTTGCCTCCAAGGCTTTCTCTTGTTCTCCAAAACTGGGCTGGCCATCTCTGGAGAGGCTGCCAGAGCTGTGGCAGGAGTGAATCGAGTCCCGCTCACGACGGTCATCATCTTGCTCATGATACTGCTCTAGTTCACTCAGCTGAGAGCTTCCTTGACTCACATTACAGGAAGAGCCATGCCTACTACTGCTGGTGGGGCTGTGAGGATGAGAAGAAGGCAGATGAGTAAACAATGCAAACCAGAGACCAGGGCACAAGCTCGGATAAAGCCAAGAAACAATTACTACAATAGGGCAATAATCACAGACAAGAGGTTCCTAGGAAAAAGAGGACCAAACTACACAACCTAGAAAAATTAGTGTCTATTTAACAGAAACATGACAGGAGAACACACAATAGGCTGGATTCTCTAACAGCACTTAACCTCAGCCTTGCACCTGACTTTAAAGAATATCGTAATAAGCTACTTGTGAGTAGCATTAAGAAATATTAAAATGGCCTATTGCTTATTCCTAAAATTCCCTATTTGGTCTTCTAAAAAAACTTATCCAGTGACTATGATTAGTTTCTAATTTCATGTGGGGAATAAATGAACCCCACTCCCCTTTGCTATTAGTTAATAAACCGAGGCCTTCATTTATTGCTCCACAACTGTAAATGTATATGTTTGTACCAGCATGAGGGAAGGAGAATGGAATGCTCTTTCACATATCCCTCAGTCATGTGCAGGAAGAAGTAATGGAAACTATCATATGTCGGTAGCCTAGGTACCATTGCACTATTCTGTGTCTGTGTGTCTGTGTATCTGTGTCTGTCTGTCTGTCTCTCTCTCTCTCAACTTCTTACCAATCCTAATCCCTCTGGACATGTCTGAGACAGAGATGAAAGTAACATTCTTTATACTGTATGGTGCTTGTTCTCAGGGAAAATGATACTATCTTCTGCAGACGGACCTTGCATAATGCTCCACACTGAAGAACAATAGCAAAGGGTAGCTCTGAGTTCCTGTGAGATTTTACTCAAAGCGTTTACCAGACATCAGTCCCTGCCTTTTACTACCCTTGAGACTGGTGTTTAATAACTGCTTTGAGTAATGTCACACAGAACATTACTTTGGAATGAAACTAGGGCTGTCTTTTGTTATAATTCTTCCATCTGAAGCATTGTGATACCCTAGGATTACAGACCGATACCACAGAAGTTGCACAAATTCATGTGGAATAGGATATAGAATATAGATTATTGTTAAGTCATCCTTCACATTTTGTATTTTACTTAATACCCTTATTGCCACTGGAAGAAGCATCTTAGAAGACTCAGAAAACCAAAGGAAAATAGGTATTCCCCTGTCTACTATAATTTATAAGTGTCTAAGGCCCAAGGAAGCATCCTATCCAATTATGTAGTTATAATAAACCTATGCCACATAAACATTTGCTGCCTCTTCCTGTTCTATCTTCTCCATTCCACATTATACAAGGAAAAGCAAACCAGAATGATTAAATCTCAGGGCCTCGCACTGTCCATAAGCAGGTCACTCCTTGTTCCAATAAGAACTGAAAGGAGACGATGAAAATACCCACCCATGAATTAGTTCTTATTACTTAATCCCTAATTAACATGAATGTCAAGTGCTAGGAAAGATGTATAATTGTATGAAAGGCAACTAAGATAATCTACCACTAAGTCATTTACATCATAAATGGTCAATTTCTTAAAACCATTTATGATGCTTGAGTTGAGAACAGGCCTTTTGTTGGTCACTGGGTCCTTGATGTCACTCGGAGCAGCTGGCTGCTGTACATGTGAAACAGAATCAGCGTTAGCTGACACCACCTCCTCTGTTTGCTTTTCTGGTGGTTGAAGTAGTTCAGAGACAGTGCTGTGCTCCTCCTCAGGTTTTCTTGAAGGGCAGGTGGAACTAGAGAGGTTGCCTTCTTTACCCCAATGTTCTCCAGATGCTGAGATTTCCAGCTGGTCTTCCATTTCTCCAGGCTCTGAAAGCCTATGAGCAAAAATACTTGGCCTCGCCTCCAGCTGCTCAGAAGTCACAGAAGGCTGAGTACTGACCTCAGCTGGCTCAGCACTGGCCCCAGATATTTGAGAAGACGTCAAAGCTTTGTTAGCCTCACTGGAGTTCAGGTTCTGGTTGCTGCTGATAACCAAAGCTGGAGGGGAAGATTCTGTAGGCATTTGTTCAGGGTTCCCTTTGTTCTCTTTTGGACATGGAAATGAATGATCTAGTTTCTTTCCAAATCCTATCTTTGGATCACCTTCTAGCTTACTCCTTTTCTCCTCGCTACCTCCCTCAAATAGAGTTGATAACTTTTTAAAACTGGACATTAAACTTGTCTCTGCTGCTTTGTTGCCAGAGGAGGAAGATGGGGAAAAGAAAGAGCTCAACGTCGTCCTGGAGTCAGTAGTAGAGGATGAGAAGGGCAATTTTGGCCAACTGGTCATGTTTGGGATCTCAAAATGAGATCTTGATCGCTCTGTTTCCTGAGGGATTGCAGGTAGATCTTTCTGGGCATGAAGTGTCCCATAACTTTCTTTGGTGCAAAGCACAGGTTGCTCTGGCAGAGGGTGAGCAATGTACCCTTGAGTTTCTAATGTGGTACTTTTGCAGACACTTGCCTCAGTAAACAGTGTGGTATTGATTTCTAGTGAATTGGTTACATGCAGTTCCAAGAAGTCTTCGTTTATGGAGGCAGTTTGAACAGTTGGCTCTGGATCAAGAGGAGGAGGTGGTTGAAATGGAGGAAGAAGCTCTTCAGCAATCCCAGCAGAATGCGGATGCAACTGTGTTGGCAGCAGACTCTGCTCTGCTTCCAATGATGCCTCTGTGTCTGTACCCTGCAACAACCCCATGTCTCCTTCATCACTCAGAGACAATACCCCTTGCCTCATATCATCTTCAGAGACAGAAGATATAGCAACCATGCCAAAACCTTGGGGTCTTGGAATATTTTCAGGAATATAATTTTTTTCATTTTCGATTGTCAGTTTGGGATCATCTATCAAGGTATCTGATTTTGATGTTACACTAATCACATTCATTCTATAATCATTGACAGGTGAGTCGGAATTGAGTCCTGAAGAGGCAGCTTCTCTACACAAACTTTCTGGAGGTACTGATCCTACAGAATCTCTGGAACAACTATTTTGAAGGCATGAAGTAGCTGCAGATGGTTCTTTATATGTTTCTGGTTTGGGACTTCTAAAAATTCTGAACAACTCACCTTTGAGAGGCTGAGGTGATCCCTCAGAAGAAAGAGAAATAAAGGAGTTTTTCTTTGGAGATTTTGGAGAGGAGAAAAGTCCAGAGAAAGTTTTAGGAGGTTCAGGTAGACATTCAGAGAAAGATTTTACTTTGGTCACAAATCCTGAAAGTATTTCTACTTTAGAGCCTAGTACTCTTTTGTCATTCCCTTTACCTGCATCTTGGTTCTGCAGGAACTCTCCACCCACTAGGTCTGGAGAAGCAGCAGCTGACTCCAGAATCCATGGTGTGATCTTATCGGGGGCTTCTTCTAATGGCGAGTTCAATGAATCAGTAGGAAATCTTTCATTCTGGTGTTTAGTACAAGCATCTAAATCATTGAACTCTTTGTTCAAATGATTATCATGAGAAAAAGAGTTGGCCAATGAATCGTTGGAAAAAGCTTTCTGGTTGAAAGCCTCTTCTTTACAGGGGGCTACCCCACAGTTCTCTGGGTCAATGAGGAATGTTTCAGTGTGCTCCTGAAATTCTGGTGAAGAAGGAACAATGGTTTTTTGCAACTGATTTATCTGAAAATCTGAAGACATCTCTGGTTCATTACTGGAAGTCAGTTTTCCCTGAATTTTCTCTACACTGAGCTCATCTGCAAGGGAGGTAACCTCACTGGTGTTGTCAATGGAAATGCAAGGGATCATTTGCTGTTCATGAATTACATCCTGGGCTATGCTGTCTCTATGACCACTAGAACCTTTCAGAGTCACTGTGTCACTAGTGTCTACAAAAACACTTGGCTTCTTGCAGGGCTGAGAAGTCACTGGAGCAACAGTTGAAGGGCTTTGTTTTTCCCTAGGAGTCTGCTGTTTTTCATCCAGAAAGGCCAAGCTGAAGAAACTAAAAGTAGAGCTACTACGAGAAGTATCCCTCTTGATGCCTGAGCTAGTAGTGGGAAAAAAAGAAGGAAGTGTGAATAGACCTTCTGCTTGAGATTTGGTTCTGGGTAGAGTAGCAGAGGCTCTGTTCTCAGAATTTTCAGATCTGGTCAAAAAAGAAAATATATTCTTTCTGGTCGGCAGCTCTGGTTGAGATGAAGATGTTGTAGCAGTTGGAAAACTCTTATCTTGGTTAGGAAAATAATCTTGTACATTTTGTCTTCTGTTCAGAATATCAAAAGATATTTTGTTACTCCTTGGAGCTTCTGTCACTGTAGTGCCACTATTTTCTTCTGAAGAATCTCCTGGAGACTCTTTGAGACTACCTGAGAAACAAAGATTTGCTGACTGCTCAATTAGGTAGTCGCTGAAAGGTTCCTCTTTTTGATTCAAATTTTCACTCTGGATCTCCCTAGTTGATGGTTCCCTTAGATCACTATCATCAATAGTAGTCTGTTTGTTCAGGCTTCTACCTCTAACCTTTCCTTTAGAGAAAACTGGTTTAGAAGGAAAGTTTTCAATACTCTGACTAGTTACCTTTACAGGATTAGGAATTGACCTGACCTCCTCTTTATTAGTCACTGAAGAAATAGACGTATTTTCAGTTGTCTGAATGAGAGATACATTGGTTTTAAAGAAATCTCCAAAAGTACTGAAAAAATTTGAAACACCAGAAGATTCTTGCTTTTCTTGAGATGATGTCTTTTGATTTTTATCACCATTCTCCAAGTTTGATGACTCTTCTTTATTCACTTGGGTTTTAAAGAGGTTGAAAAATCCAGATGACTGTTTTTCATTTGGCATCAGATTTACTGAAGATACTTCTCCTTGACCAAAGAACTTCAGTGCACTTTTAAATAATGTTTTCTCAGGCTCTTTGGAAGACTGGTCTTGAGGAAGTTCACAATTTTTACATTCCTCCCTACTAAACTGTGGTATAAGAGAAGCTGAGTTAGAGTTAGCTATAATGATTTTATCATCTTCTATACCTGGTTTAGTTTGAGGAGTTGTTTGGTTTACCTGGTTCCCAGATTTTAACAAACTTTGTTTTTTAATTTGAATATTTCCACGTAAGGGGAATCTCTGCCTCATATTTTTAGTAAACTCTGGTTGCTCAACACTGGACATGGTCTTTCTTTCTGAAGCCTTAAGACAGCTTTCTTCCTCCTTTTGGGAATTACTCTGTAATTGCTCATTCAAGATTAATGACTCAAGACCATCATTTGTGAACTTTGCTAATTTTGACTGTTGATCTACTTTCTGCATGACCAAAGTCTCCAAAGATTCACTCTTACCAAAATTCAAAGTACTTTCAACCAAGGCACCCAAAACAGAAAATAATGGAGTCACTTTGTTCATTGATGATGTTTCTTCTGCCTGCTGTGAGCCTTTAGTCACATCTTCAGGATGAACCAAACAGGCAGCTTCTTCAGAAGATGACTGAAGCCAATGGAAACTGGAAAGGTGAACTGATGAATCTTTAGCCAGAGGCTGGTTCTTATCTCTCTCTGTAATTTTGCCTCTGTTTAAGACACAATTACCAATAGTTTGAGGCTGCTTTCTGAGATCCAGTATATATTCAAGATCTTCAAAACCACAGGGCTTTTCTTTGAAAGACCCAAAATCTCCTTTTAACTTTTGAGGATTATACCCTGAAAAATCTAATGGCTGATCCCTTTGGCCAAAACTTGACTCTTCAAGCACTTGTGAAAAAGTGCCTAAATTTAAATACAATGGCCCCTCTCTTCTTGGCAAGTCCACAGATAAATCAAGAGGGTCATCAATCCCTTCTTCTTCAACATACCAAAATAGTTCATCATCCTTACCAAGTAATTTAGGGGCCGAAACAATGCTATCATCTAACATAATACCTGACAGATCATTTGTCTGTAAATCATAATTCAAATACCCTTGATAAGAATAATCAGGTATAAATAAATATGCATACTCCCCAGCAGAATCAGTGAGGAGAGAATAAATATACTGACCATCATGGAACATATAATATCCATAATCCCCATCTTCTGAGGGCCACCAGACTCCATTTTCAAGACCTGACAACCACTCCTGGTATTCATAACCAAAACTTGAAAAAATAAAGTTTTCATCCATTTTTAATGATCCTTGATCAACTGCAGAACATGTAGTTTTCTCATAATTTGAAGAATAACTCAAGTCAATGGGCAATTCTTCTAGTGAATTCTTAGTCTCATTAACTGGAAGATAACCAGAACTTCCGTATAATGGGTTAGCTGCCCACACATCACCTCTTAGTAAGTAATCTTCATTAAATGCTAACGGGTTGGATGATTCATATGGTAAGTCACACCAAATGAGACTGCTTAGATTTGTTCTCCAATCCATAAAAGTTCCATTTTGATCTTTTTGGCAAAAATACATTCCTGGGTTTTCTGAGTCAGGCCACAAAAAACTATCCTCTGAAGGAAATGTATTTTGATTCAACAAATAATAAATTGGCTGAAGTTTTCTGGAGTTTTTAGAGAAATCATTTATGTCAGTGTCCCATTCAAAACAGAAAGGTCTGTTCGTCTCTTCAAATGCCTGGTACTGGCTTGGTTTATTATAAATGTTAGTATTTAGTACAGGTAAACTTGATGTGTCTGAATGTTCATGTAGTTTTACCTCAAAAATATGGTTTGGCATTGGTCTCTTAGCCATAGATTTCTCAAAGAGGCCCTGTTCAGCACTGGCAGCACAGGGAAGTACTATGTTCTGAGAAGAGGGACAATTCTTTTCACTTTCCTGGTTTTTCCATGTAGAAGGACAGCAGCGATTATCAACCCAAGCATGAGGTGGTGGTATGTTTTCTTTAGACAATGATGTGGAGCTAGAAGTTTGTTTTTCAACCTGATTCCTCTGGTTCTCAGAAGTAACACATGAAGTAGCAGGGACCTCAGACAAGGATAAATGTTTATATCCATTCATGCTTTTTATGTCACCTGAAGATGGGAACTTTGCTTCATCCAGTTTACAGTCATTCATGCTGCTATTTGATACGAAGTTAAATATTCCAGAGAGTAATAAACTTGGGGTACCATTCATGTGATGGGACTCATCATTTTTCAAATTTAATTGTTGATTAGACAATTTTTCAGAAGAAAACCTGTTGAACAGACCAGAAAGGAGGCCTCCTTGGGTTCTTTTTTTGAAAGTTTTATCTATAACTTTGTCTTCATTAATGTCATTAACCAAAGTGGGTTTTGAAAGGGTAGAAATAAACTCTAATGAAGAGTCTGATACTGTTGAAAATGTTTGCATAAGATTTTTACCTTCTCCTGAAAGATCTAAAGTTATATGTTCTTTAGTCACAACTCCAAGGATAGCTAAAGTATCTCTTTCACAATTTTCTACTGCTGTGTAATCACTTGGATTTAATTTCCTTATACTCTCAAGTCTCCCCAAATCATTATTAACATCTAGGGCTGAATCACATGTTACTACATTAAGTTTGGCATCTTCAGGACAATATATTTGGCCATTCTTATTAAATTCCTCTGTACTGCCAGATTTCCCTAGATCATTACAAATATTTGGAACTGAACTAGATTTTATTGAACTAAGTTTGGCATTTTGGGGATAATTTATTTGGTCATTCTTATTAAATTCCTCTATACTACTAAATTTCCCTAGATCATTACAAATATTTGGAACTGAACTAGATCTTATTGAACTAAGTTTGGCATCTTCATGGCAATTTCTATCAATCTCTGTATCAGTGGTTGCTGCTGATCCATGAAAACCCTGGTCTTTAACAAAGGTACAACTATCAGTGAAAGGAAATTTAAACAAAGGAAAAATGCTTCCTTTTTCTCTTAAATCCTGCTGCTTTTCAGAATGATTAAGAACCCTCAAAAATGGAATATGTAGTTTTCCACTAAATGAAAAGGAATGTCCATCTTTCTTAGAGCCTCTTTCCCATCCATTTTCTTCCAACTGGTCACTTTTCACAGATTCTGACAAAGTTTCCTTTGAACCTACCTCATTAGAGGAAGTGAACAAAAACTGGCTGAATGATTTTCTGAGAGGTTCAAGGAAATCATCATCACCAGTAATTCTGTTGTCCTCTACAGGGTTTAAGGAAGCCTCTTTATTTGTAGTTCTACTGTCAGCTACACAAAGATGTCCTGAAGTTTCTTCGGCACAAATTTTTGGTTGATGAGACAGAGACAGACTTAGATCTTCACAGGGTTTGCCTTCCAACAGAGTCTCAATATCATCTTTCTTACTTGTATAACTAGCTAACTTTGAAAGTTCATTTCCATTTTCAGAGGACGACAAATCCTCACTTTCTGGTATTTGAAACTTTCCTGTGGTTCCTCCATCACTCTTATTTAAAGCATCAATAATACTACCGTGATTGTCAAGGGTGTTGTCCCTTCGATTGGACTCTGAATCACACTCAACAAAGCTTTCCCTTCTTGGTGTCCTGCTCTGGTCATCTTTCCTGGTTTCTTCTTTTTCTGCAAGAAGCTTTAGGGGATTTAGCATGCTAAAAACAGACTTTATAACTGAACTCTGAATCTGTGGAGCTGAGTTTCTTCCAGCTGTTTCTGTTGCATCCTCAAAGTTTAAATGGTCAATCTCATTACCCATGTGGTTTCCCTCAGGAGTTCTGCAGTGTCTGTCAATATCCTTACCATCAACTGTTTGAGAGGATAATGAAGATTGCAGGGAAAGATCTTTCTCTGATACTGACTTGGCTATGGGTCTAGATCTCAAATTACCCGCCTCTGTTTGATTAAGAGGGTCTGTTTTCTCTGGAACTATATGAACCAGTTTTTCCACAGAGGTTGTGAGATGCTTTGTGCCTGAACCCACTTTCTCTGTAAGTGAGGTGAATAAAGAACCAACAGCACATTTTACTCCATTAAGTTCAGGGAAAGACGTGGCCTTGGCCTTGTCATTCTTGCAAATAGATAAAGGTGGCATCTGACCCTCAGGCATTTTCTGTTCTGCATTATTGGGTTCAGCAGTACTTTTATGTTTGTGTGTTTTTTTAGCTGTTGAAACAGAACCAAATCTATTAATTTCCTCTTCCTTCTCTGCTAAATATTCTGACACTGTTTCTACCAAATACTGAAGCTCATCCATTGTATCAACATAGTCTTCTTTGGGTTCTTCAATGGAGGAAGAGGTGGTCTTTCTCATGGAACGCTCAGAAAGATCTCCAACTGCAGTTATATTACAATTCATTCTTTGTAATGGCATTGCTGGATCTGAAACATATTTGTAAGCAAATTCTCCAACATCATGAATCCTAGATGGATGCCACGTTAGTGACAGTAAACTTTCTTGTTTTTCCGAAATGGGAGAATCCATGAATTCTTCAGAAGTACTACTGGTAGAATCTTCAATATCTAATGGAGTAAAATTAGGGACATATTGGTTTGGACCAGATGACTTTTTAGAGTTCCTTAAACAACAGGGTAGATCATAATCATGACCCTCTAACTTAGTGGTCCACATGCCACTCTTAACCACAAATCCATTTTTGTAGGGGTGCAAAGTTGGGTATCTTTGTTTCTTCTTTTTGATGTGGCAATTGTAACATTCAGTATCAAGATAGATACCTTTGCAATTAATCTTATTGCTAGATTTATCATTGTATTGTCTTCTCTCACTATCTTCAAAATGACTATGTAAGGGTTTCTTTTTTCTTCTATCTATTGTATCATATTTCTGATAATAGCTGGAGAGTACAGATGTTTCAAACTCATGATCAAAATGAATGGCAGGAGAAAGTTCTGTTTGTTGATTCCAAGATGGTATCTTTTCCAAGTTGTATTTTGGTTTTTCTTGTTTATTAGTTTTTGAAAGGGTTCTAATTTCTTTTATCTCTGCTTCCTTCAAGTTTATGTTATTTTCTAGAAAGTCTTGCGATATTTTTCCCTCTATATTCTCATATATATCTTCTTGCTCTTCATAATCAACATCAGAAAAAGCTGAAATAATCCTAATTTTGTCATTTTTAGACTTTGTACCTTGTCTGATGTAAGGGGTTAAAATTGGAGCAACAGCAAGACAGAAAAAAGGAGAGACAAGGAAAAGGAAGAAACAAGGTGTAAGATTGAGTACCTGCTCAATAAGAGGATTAGAATAATAAAACCACCAACCTGATAAAAACAATATTTAGTCTAAAAAATATGAAAAGGAAATCCACATATTTCTAATATTATTTCATTGTAGTCAATTTTTCCATATAAAGAAGGAACAGCTTTAATAACAGTTTTTAAATCTTTCATTTGTTCCCATTTGTAATTGCTAGTTTTATTTTCTAAGAAACAAACAAACAAAAAATAAACATGCTTTATCAATATCTAGAATGTATTTGCAAAGCCAAAGTTTAGAGTAGTTAAGGAAACACATTAAGGGATTTAAAGGAAACTAAATGTGTTTGAGTCGAAAAAGAAGACAAGCTATTAATGAGCTAAAAGTTACACTTTAGGTTGTGTAGACAAGGATATGTCCAAACAAATTTTTTAAAGAAAAAAAAAATTTCATTACAAAAGTAACTGTTACCTATCAGAAGTATAACCGCCCTATGTTACTAAAACCAGCAAATTATTTAAAGCATTGTAACCTATTCTTTGAGAAATCCAAAGGCTATACATATTGAGGATCATAGTGAAAAGAATATTTTTCCCTGTGGTGATTACAGCAGTAGAAGCTACACATTTAACTTAAATCAACAAATACAGAAGACAGCTGATCATTCTTACACTAAAGTTAGATTGCCTGCTTCCTATACTTCTACATACACAGGGTCTACATATTACAAGTTTATCAACTCAGTATGTTCTTATAGATATAACATCCAACAGCATTTACTTAGTTAATGAAGAAACAAGACCAAATTGGTCACTTTATCACCAAAAATCTTCCAAGGCAAGATTGATATTTTCTTAATTTGTTTCTTTTATGGCTTATATCTAGATATCCCCCTTCAAACCTCATGCACTCATAGGTAGGGCTTTGGGGAGGTGGCTGGACCACGGGTGTATGATATTGTATTAAGGGTGTGATAACTACATTAGTCCACTGATTGGTTTGGTTCTGGGTATGAATAATGGAAAGGTGTGGGTAGCACTAACCAATAGGCTTGTAGCCTGGATGGAATAAAAAAAGGAAGAGCGGTTTGGTATTTGCTGCTTCCTGTCTGTCATGCAATGGACTGTTTCTCCTATGCCATGCTACCCTGCCTTGGAGCCATCTGAATAAGGACTGAAAACTCTACAAACTATGTGCTAAAATAAACTTTTCCTCCTTTAACTTGTGGGTATCAGGTATTGTATCTCAGGGACAAGAAAGTAAGACATCCTCAACATGAGAAATACCTTGGCTAAATAATCTCTTAACAAAGCACAATTCTATTGTCAAACCTCAAATTATGTAAATATTCTGTTATTCTGAATTCTATACATTTCCTGTTTTTGTTTTTGAGAAAGGGCCTCACTATGTAGTTCAGGCTGGCCTTGAACTCACTATGTAGCCCAGGCTGGCCTTGAACTCTTGGCAGTCCTCTTACCTCACCCTCCCAAGTGCTGGGATTACACGTGTGCACCACTACATCCAGCTGGATTCAATAAGTAAAAGTGCATTTGGTTGAGTGATGAAATTCAATTTAACAATTTTTTAATGCAGTTGTAATAAGGAGAAATCATGTCAAAATATTAAGTTTAAAATGTTTATAGTATCAGGTGCAGGTGGCACATTCCTATAACCTCAGCTTCTCAGGAGCTGAAGCAAGAAGATTGCAAGTTTAAAGCCAAGATGGGTAACTTAACAAAGAACTATCTCAAAATAAAAAATACAAGGGCTGGGGCAGTAACTCAATGGTAGAGCACCCCTGAGTTTGATCCTCAGTACTAAAAAAAAAAAGTCCATTATTAAAGGCTTACTTAAAAATCTTTTGGTTTTTCTCCTGCTGGCACAACAAAATAATTAGTTTTAAGTCTTGCTTCATATATTGATATAGAAAAGTTTAATTTATATAGAATAACTAGAGAAAAAATTAGGAGAAAAATTTGCAACTTAAAATGTATCACTGATGCTTTTATAAGTGTTATGTATTGTAGCAATAACCCAGGAAATAATCAAAATTAAAAGTTAGTGATTAGGTAAATTACAATTTGTTCCAAATGAATGAATATGTAGTTGTTTAGGTTGATGTGCCATTAGTATTGCTGGCCAGAACTTTTTGTTTTGTTTTGTTTTGTTTTTTAAGATAGGGTCTCAGTTTGTAGCGCAGGCTGGCCTAGAAATCACTACACAGCAATCCTCTTGCTTCTGCTTCCTGAGTGCTGAGATTACAGGTTGTGCACCACTACACCTGGCTCCTGGCCTGCACGTTTAAGGCTTGCAAATATAGAAGAGAAAGAAAGCCAAAAGGAAAATATTTCTTACTATTATTTTGTTTCTTAAAGTGGAACAATAGAATCGAAAAAAATTTACAAGAAAGTAGAAAGAAGACTATTAGACAAGACAAAGGGAATAAGGATGTGGGCGAAGAGGACATGAGAGTGGGTAATGGAAGGATGGATAGGGGTAAATACACTGGAACCCCTTCAAAAAATGTGAAACTAGGAGAAAGGCTGAGGCAGGGGGTGACGGGAGTAGAAATTATCAAAGGTATGTGCATGTATGAATGTGCCAAAATGAAACCCATTAATCTGCATAATCAATAAAAAGAGTGATAACAGAAAATTTGAAAAATTAAGAACATGGTGGAGGGGGCAAGAAGTACAACAACACAAATTAAAATCAAAAGAGTAAATAATGTAAGCATCCACATGCTTGGTGGCATGTGCCTCTGGTTGCAGATGTTCATAGGGCTGAGGAAGAGGAATACAAAGTCCAGTGGTTCAAAGCCAGCCTGGGCAATGTAACAACATCTTGTCTGTTTAAAAAAAAAAAAGTGCAAGCATTCAAGTAAGAAACCCTCAAGGAGCAGGAGTAGGCACAAATTTCAGAAGGATTCTTAATGTGTTTCATTTTAGACTCCAAATAAGAACAACACAAACTTTAGCTGGGCATGATGGCACATGCTGCAATTCCAGCACTTGGGAGGCTGAGGCAGGAGGATCCCCATAGATTTAAGGCCAGTCTGGGCTACACAGTGTGAGTCCATGGTCAGTCTGAACTACACAGTGACACTCTCTCTCAAAACAAAACAAAACAGTACAGTACAGTACAAACTTCATGCTTTGGATGATAGATGAGAAAATTTCACTGGAAGTATTTTCAGAGATGATAGTATAAATTTAGGATGTTGTCCAGCAGGCAGATAGCCTTTTGAGGCTCAGGATAAAAATTCACCAATGCAGTAGTTTGAGGTGGGAAAAAAAATGAGAACATCCTATGGCTTGGTGAATTTTATAAATGATGGCACATGCCTATAATCCCAGTACTTGGGAGGCTGAGGCAGGAGGAGCACTGCAAGTTTGAGGCCAACCTGAGTTACCTAGTGAGTTCAAGATGAACCTGAACTACATAGTGAGACTCTGTCTCAAAAAAACAAAATAAAACAAAACAAGTCTGAGTTAAATGGCAATGATGTTTAAAAACCTAATCTCCAATTAAGAAATAAATGATTTAAGCAAAGATCAACAGATGAAAAAAATCACCAGATAAAACGTTATTGGGAAAGTAGGATATGGATACAACATTGAGTATTTCCCCAGATATTATTAACTACAAATGAGGAAGAATAACTTCACGCTGGAGTAATACAATATATAACAAATTTCTTAACCAAGACACCAACATCACAAATAATATGATAAAGTATGTTTCCTGAATAGACTAAAGGAAACATTTCCCTATGTAGTGTTTTTGCCAAAAAACAAAACAAAACAAAACCAAAAAACCCTGATTCTAGACATGAAGAAACAATCAGGAAAAAAAATACAAAAAACACCAGAAAAAAGAAGAAGAAGAAAAGACAAGAAAGGGAATTTTGCTAGGTTAAAGAATACTAAGAAAACAGGAAAATCAAATACCATGCCTTGTGATTCTTGACAGGATCCTAGATCAAGAAGGAGAGAAAGAGCTGAGGATATAGCTCAGTAGCACAGCACCTGCCTGGCAAGCGCAAGGTCCTGAGTTTGATTCCAGATACAAAAAAAAAAAAAAAAAAAAAAAAAAAAAAAAAAAGAGAGGAAATGCATTTTATTTACTTTTTATTTTTTTGTTTTTTGCAGCACCAGGGATTGAACTCCTGACTTTGTGCTTGCCAGGCAGGCTCTTAGGCCACTGAGCTAGATCCTTGGCCCTTGTCTTTTTGAGACAGTGTCTCACTATGCCGTTCAGGCTGGCCTTAAGCTCACTCTCTAGCCCAGGCTGGTCTCAAACTCACAACGATCCTCCTGTCTCAACCTCCCAAGTGCTGGGATTACAGGCGTGAGCCACCACGCCCAGCAGGAAAGGCATTTTAAAAAGGTCCTTTTCTTAGGAGTTACATGCTGAAGTACTTTCTGAAAAAGTAGCATGGTATCTTCAACTTACTGTCAAATTGCTCAGGAAAAAAATTTGTGTGTATATGATTATACATTATGGACAGAGATGGAAATGTGGCATAATGTCAACACAACTGAATTCTTGTGAACAAGAATATGGTTATTCATAAGAACAAAGATATGGTTGTCCATTTATTATTTCTCCAATGTTTGTTTTAGCTTTTTGAGACAAGGTCTCATTGCACAGTTGAACTCACTGTGTAGCCAAGGATAGCCTCGAACTTGTGCCTCAACCTTTCAAGTGCTAAGATTACAGGAATGTATCACCATACCTTGGTATTTCTTTAAATTTAAAATACTTTTTTAAAACACTGGAAAATGGAGGAACACAAATTTTTTTTTTTTTTTTTTTTGTGGCACCAGGGATAGAACTCACGACCTCATGCTTGCCAGGCGGGTGCTTAGGCCACTGAGCTAAATCCCCGGCAGGAACACAAATTTAAATGTTTCCTTTTATACTCACAAATACGTGACAATAGTTTATGAAAAGATACATAAGAAATAGTAATGGGAAGGTAACTAGGAGACAAGAAGGGAATAGAGTAGAGGGAGAAAACAGGTAGGGGCGGGACATTCTTTAATGTATGCTGTATGATACCTTACATTTTTTAACCACATAAACATTTAATATACTTAATAAATTAAATTAAAACCAAGTTCAAGCAAAAGTGCTCAATCTGTGACAGTGAGATCTTATTGGTTTTTCATGAAGTTTCCAAGAAATAAAAAAAGGCAGGTGTAACCAAACATGTAATACCTGTAATTTCTTTTTTTTAAATCTTGGTGAAAAGTGCATTTAAAAAAATCATTTAGCTGGGGGTGAGGGGAACAGTTTATTTTCAGCCATCTACCCCAAGTGAAAATGTCATCACCAGTTGAAAATCACTAATCATAAGAAGAAGTATTCCTGGGTGAGGTGTGTGAATGTTCAGAAGAGAAAAAGACAAAATAACTGCAGCTTGGCCCATCTTACTGTTACTCTTCCACTACCACCTCATCTGAAAGCACTCAAATCCTTTTTGTCAGTTGTATTGTGGGATCTGGATACTACGAAAAGAAAGCACTTTGTTCTCAATACCCACCTGAGGGCCCGCCGCTCTGGATAATCAAAGTCATAACTCTGCATTGAGTCGTTGCAAGAGTCCCGGGAACTGCCCTGAAGTAGCAGCTGCTGTGGTGACCGCACGGGGACAGGAAACTGATGCACAGAAGCATTGGGCTGTGAAGTCGTATGGTAAGGAGGTGGGATGCTATTGCTGGTCTCACTGCGATAGTCACTGTCTCGGTCATCAACAGCACTATCGGGGTCTTCGAAAGCTGTAGAGTAAGCACAGTCCAAGCATCCCAGGTTTATCTAGTTCTTCAGAATTTTTTCTGTTTCTAATTTAGGTACTCGGCAAGCCTAAATCTTAAGAACAAAAGCAAGCAGAGCTGCATTGAGACCAGAGACCTCAAAGCCATGTGCAGAACTATCTTGATTAATAACTCACAGTCTCTCTCATCAAATGAGATCAGAAACTTGGTTTCATTCTAGTACTGATTCTTAGAAGAGCTCCACTTTGCATTTTCCCAACTAGAATTCTCTGGAATTTTCCTCTTTAGCTATCATAATCCTACTTTTTTTAATGTCACAAATAAATTCTGGCTCTCCACTATTATCAAGGGGAGAAGGAAGAAGGGGGAAAAATAACTTTTCACTATCTTAGAAAAAAATTTTATTTGAAGTTGGCCTGGCATTTTCAGATTTTAAAATGTATGCACTAAACCAAACAAGCAGGTCCCACATCAGAAGCTGGTCCTAGAAATAAAGTATATTAAAGCTAAGGTTCAGAAGTCAAGTCAAAGGCTTTGGATGCAGCTGAGAACAGCAGCAGTCTCCCTATCTTGCTGCAATGTCAGGTTTTTCTAATAATTCCTGTCAAGCACCTCTATTCTCAGCATTCCCATCCAGAGCATGGGCTGTGGGATCCTGGGACAATGCCATGTTTACCTAACAATAATCACTAAAATTTTACAAAATTATTTCTGCTTTTTAGATACCTACTGAGTGGCTATTTTCCTTGATGTTAACTAAAATGACCACCTCTGAAAATCAAAAGTGTGCATAGAAAGCTGGGCATGGTAGCACATCCCTGTAATCCCAGCACTCAGGAGGCTCACGCAGGAAGATCACTGTGCGTTCTCCAAGTTCGAGGCCAGCCTGGGCTACATAAGTGAGTTCAAGGTCATCCTGCACTACAGAGTGAGATCTTGTCTTAAAAAAAAAAATGTACATGGAAAGGAGTTCAGCCTAGTGGTGTATCTAGACTACTTTTACAGAAGCCATATCTGTTACCATACACTTGATTAACCTGGTCCCACATGCCCTGTCTTCCTGACTTTCTACCCGGCTCACAATAAGAAAAGGAAACATTCGCCATTCCCCAGCATAGATACACTTAGCAGAGGAGAGATTCTTCATATTAGTGATTTTAAAAGATAATCAAAGTAACTGTGGGCAGCAGAAGTTTTTGATGACCTTAAAATTAGGCTTTTACAATTGCTCAGGCATGAGTAAGGGCTTACACACACAGTAGAAACAGAAGAGTTAATGAACTGGTGGTGGTGGGGAATAGAAATGATAAAAGCTGAGGACAAATGGACAGTGATAGGAAGGTGACCATTTGTATTCTATGCCAAACAACCTAGTAGGTAATTGCTTTAAAAAAGACAGGGAGCATAAACATGTGGGCTTTACAACCAAGGTAGAAAGTTTGAGTACTGGGTTTCAGATAACATCTGTGGGTACAGATGGGAAGTAGAATTTTATGAGCTTTCCCATTTGAGTTTACAGTAAGAAGGTGAGGCCAGTGGTACAGATAAGGAGAATTTTTTCATATGAGTTATTTCAATAAGAGACAGAGACAGAAATAGAGAGACCTAGAAAGAGAGAGACAGAGAGAGACAGAGAAATAGAGAAAAGAGGAAAGGGAAGGGGAAGGGAAAGGATGGGGAGAAAGAAGGGAAAAGAGGAGACAGAGAGAGAGAGAGAGAGAAAGAGAGAATGAATGAATGAATGAGTGAGTGAGTGAGTGAATGATTAAAACTCCAGGAGGAGGAGGAAAAGTCAGTAAAGAGAAAGAGGCTAAACTTCAAATGGTGAGACACAATTATTAGTAATACTTGCCAGTTAAAACCTGGCCAAGATAAGAGTAGCAAAGGTTGAAAACAAAAGCAAAAAAGGATGGAAAGCATTCTGATGACACATTAAGAAAAAGAGACTCTGGAGACACTGATATTATTCCTTGATGCATGTGTTGTTCTAAAGACTAGAAAGAAAGAATCAAGAGACAAAACCAAGAGGACCTTCAGACAATCTTTCTGAATCCACAGAAAGACTAAGTCTGAAGAAGTCAATGCCAGACTATTCATGCATACAGATGAGGGAGCAGAGGTAACAAGGGTGACAAAACCAAGTCTCCATCAATTCCAACAGGAAAAGTATTAGCACATAAGCCAGGGACCCACAATTGAGTCTCCAGAGACAACAGCTTAGACAATCACATTGCCTTTGTGGCCAGAGAGCTTAGCCAATTAGAAGCTCATGACCCAATGTAAGAAACTACTCAAATAGCACTTCGCTTTCTCACTGTATCTGACCTGTTACTGCTAAATAATGTTTTGCTGTTTTTAGTTTGTTAGGCTAAGGGAAAGAATATATCATAACTTTCCTAAAGCCTAATAACATTTCTATACTAAAGAAATGAAAGGTTAATACCAAGAAACAAAGTGTACCTAGAAATAAGTGACTGGGGGCCAGGGATTTAGCACAGTGGCATAAGCGCCTGCCTGGTAAGCGCAAGGTCATGAGTTCTAACCCTGGTACAAAAAAAAAAAAAAAGAAAAAGAAAGAAAGAAAGAAATAAGTGATTGGGAGAAGAGAAAATATGAAAGCAGGAAGAAAGGAAATATAAACAGAGGTGAGACAAAGAACAGAAACACACATACAAAAAGAAAGATAGAGAAAGACAAAGATCAGTTTTCTCTCTGTACCACCCTCAACTTCCTTAGAAAGTAAGATTTCTAGTAAAAACAAGTCTAATTAGAAACTAAAATGAGAAATTAAGGAAAATGTGCAACTTCTCAGTTTTAATAAAAGAGCTGTGCTTTAGTGTGTCAGTCACTGTCCTTTACTGGGTCTACAATCTACCCCACAGTACCATGTCATCTGCATGGTAAGACACCTGACTTTGCAGAGAAAAGCAAGCCAATTAGTGGATTTGGTTGCTAATAAGCGCAAGGAGGGACCTGTGGGCTTGTTTAAGGGCTAAGGTTGAAAAGTCCCTTGAAACTGTCTGGGAACATTGACTCCTTCAAATATTGAGGGTCTACACACAAGGCTAAGTACAGAAGATTCAAAGTGTAAGTCAATCTAAGAGGAGAATAAAATATAAATATGAATATTGAGTAGTTATATAAAGAAGTTACTGCATGACAACATAAACTCAAGTGTTACATGAGTTAGAAGTAAAGTAAGTTCACTTCCTTATTGGGTGAGAAGAGAAAGCATCATGGAGGAGACACTCATGAAGACCTGTGTGTTTTTAATAGTCGAAGATTGAAGGAGAGGGAATGAATACGTTCTAGAATCTGGGTAAAATCAATGACATGATTAAAGGTACTAAGGTGGGAAAGGCTATATTTTTTTGAGACACATTTTGTTAGTTTACTTATCATCTGCATAAAAGAATGTGAGAGGGAGTAACAGAAAGCAAACCTGGAAAAGTAGGCTGAGGAAAAAAATCTAACCTAGAGCAAAGATGAGCCTTCAAACACACACAAAAAAGGACTCAAACAAAACTGAATGAACAATAAGGCTCGCTGGAGTATAGCACTTCTGGATTCAGTTCCACTCGTTAAATTGTGAGTACTGATAGAACTTAATTGGCCAGGGACGAAAAGAAAGAGACACTGTTTTGGGTTTTTGTTTTTGTTTCTTTTTTAATCGAAGGGTTTTCCCTCCTACTTAAAAATCTTAACTTATCTGAGCTCTGTTAGGTTACTTTGGAACAGTACTCTAACAGTAAAAATACTCAGAATTCAAACCACTGTAACTATGTACTTCATGAAAAATGTCAATGGCAGTAGAAAGTTTGGCCCTTCTTAGCTCCTGTTGCATCAACCTACCAGATAAGCAATACAGCCAGTATTGTTAGCCTAGAGTTGTGTATTTTGACAAAAAGAACTGGCTACCCACTAAGGTCTATGACAAAGGTAGTGTCCAATTTAGATGGGCTGCTTCAAGGAAAGTTAAATCATGCTTTCAGCCTCTTGTTTCTTTTATAAAATCAGGTTTTTGGCTGAAATGACATTTTTGCTTTCCAAGACTAATACACCTGTGACAGTTGTCTGCTCTGCAAACCTCCCCCAGACTAGTATTCATCCAAATCAAAATGCACACCAATGACCTCACCTTTAGTTCATCCCAGAATAAGCCTTCTTCTGGCCAAAAACCAATAGAAAGGGTTTTACTACACTAGGGGCTGATGATACTGCTGGCCTCTGGGGAATAAAGATCAAGCCGTCTTGTCAGGATTACAAGTGGAATCTCTCTCTGTGACACACACACACACACACACACACACACACACACACACACACACTTGCTTCAAGAAACTGCCCTGGAAGGATTTAACATTCCACTATATGAAACTGTCTCCTGAGAAGTGGGAGAGAAGAAGAGAATGAAATTATATATGTTTGTATGCATGAATATCCAGATTCATGGTTCAGAGGAATGACATTGAAAAGATGAAGACAATGACACAGAATTTTAATTCTTACGTACTTTGCTGCTCTCCCCAGCCCAAATAGGTCCAGTGACCTAAGAAAACCACAAACAAGTGACAGAGACAATTTTAGCACAAATTCAAAGATCATTCCCCATCCACCAATTATGTGCCTTACCTTAGTTAAGCCTACCCTACTTGCATGCCATTAACTTTATATAACAGTATCTGCATTCTATAAAACATGAAACAAATCTACAGAGTATTCTCACTTTTCGCTATTTACTAAAGAATAACAAAATGATAACAACAACAAAATCTATTGCTTCCATACCATCTTAAACCTCCTGTTGGCCTAGATATCTCAGAGTACCATAATTTAGGTGCTCTGGTGCTTTTCCTGAGTCAAAAGAAGCAAAATTCTACCTCCTGTCTCTAAGAAGCTCTTCCTTGTCTCTGTGTTAACCAAACCTGAGTGTGCCACAGTATACCATGAGAAGTCAGTCCCAACAGTATAGAGCAATGATTTCCAATTCTGTTGCTCTCTACTGAAAGAAAGTTAAAAGTCCAGCAAATGACAACAGTGCTTTTAAAAACTAAACCTTGGGGAAGAGAACCAAGAAGAAGCTAACCCCTTCCTGTGAGCCAGCAGCAGTTGTGAGCCAAGACAACCCCTTCCTGTGAGCTGGCCAGTGCACAGGCTGGGAGACAAGAAGTGCCAATCCTCCCACCCACCGCACACACACACACACACACACACACACACACACACACACGGAAGCAACTGGCTGATTCAGAGAAACACAGGCTGAGATGATAGCTACTGAAGTAAAACAAAACAAAACAAAACAAAACTTAATGCCTGTATTGTTTGATCGACTTTACAGGCCTAAAGCTGGTAGTCTGAGCATCTATTTAGAAGATAACAATATGCAATATAGCAACTATGGGGGATTTCCTTCTGAAGGTGGTAGCCATTATTAATTATCTTATTTTAAAGTCCGGTGTTATTTTCATTGTTTTGTTTAGTTTTATTGTTTTGTTTTATTTTATTATATCTGATGGCACGGGCAGCTATCTCAAAGATAACAAGATACATTATGGTAGCCATTATTGATTTCCTATTATCTTGTTTTGAAATCCTGTATCTGTTTCATTGTTTTGTTTTGATTGGTTTTATTCTGTTCTGTTTTGATTTTATTATGTCTGATGGTATGGGCAGCTATTCTGAAGATAACAAGTGGCATTATGATAGCCATTGTTGATTTCCTATTACCGTGTTTTGAAGTCCTGAGTCACTTTCACTGTTTTGTTTTGATTGGCTTTATTCTGCTTTATTTCATTTGGTTTTATTCTCTTTAAAATTAAAAAAAGTAAAAAAAAAAAAGAAAAGAAAAACAAAAAACTAAACCTCTAATATTCTAAAATGTAATAAAATACTCCAGTCTATTAAGTTCTCAAGAGTCACTTTTTCTGAATTATCTATAAACTGTTAACAAAGTCCACTAAAAATACAAAGTTTTGAAAATAGAAGAAAAGTGAAAACTTCATTGTTTCAAAGTAAAAATCTAAATATTAATTAAATTTAAATTCTATTCCATAATTTGAATAAACCAACAAATTGTGATGAATCACTAAAAATAGGCGGTTAAGCCTAGCAAAGAAGTGTAATTTAGCTTCATGGTTAAGAATGTGAGTTCTAAAGTCAAAGCTCAGTTGTTCTGACTCTGCCACACATTAGCAATCTGATTTGGAATCCGTCATGACAGATATTTCCTCATCTGTAATGTGAGAATAATAATACGAGTCTCACTGTGCTATAGTAAGGACTATATGAGAAAATGCACGTAAAGTATTTAGCACAGCCTCTGGAACATGGTTAGCGATAGCATTTGTTGTTTTGTCATGCTGCCAGGTTTTGCCTGCCTTATAGGTTCCTAATAAACAGGTGGCAGGAAAAAAAAAATTCCCAGGTCTGTATACTCTGACACCCATGAGGTCCTTGAAGGGATCTTCAGTATCTGGTCCAGAAGGCTCTTGGAATTCTGAAGGCACAGCTCCCTTGAAAAGTTGCTGTAAAACTCAAAATTCTGAGAGCATCAGATGATGCCAACCCAAGGTGTTTGCACTTACCTGAGTTAACCTCTATCCTAAGCATATGGGACTACTAATCAGTCATAGGCTATTTAATTTAGCTATATGGTAGCAACCACTTTTCTTCCCACATACTTACCTTCTTCCTCCCACCTACGTCTGTTCTCAACTCTCAGAAAGGGTATGTTGGTTTAGTGTGCCATTTAAATTTTTTAATGATTGATTTAATCT
The DNA here is from genome assembly GCA_004365215.1 of Cuniculus paca. Classification (NCBI taxonomy): domain Eukaryota; kingdom Metazoa; phylum Chordata; class Mammalia; order Rodentia; family Cuniculidae; genus Cuniculus; species Cuniculus paca. The sequence continues at coordinate 2,170 of RJWT010005150.1, read as the reverse complement.
TCCAACCATGGGATTAAAATTCTAGTAGGCTATACTACCGTTGCCATAGCAACTGCTAGGGGTTAATTACCTTGTTTCTTTTTAAAAGAATATGGAAAAAATCATCACATAGAGCCTTAGAATATGTCTTTCAACCCAGATCACTCCAGACAAGGGACTCTGCTGTTTTTCACCATAACTCTGAGGGCAAAGAAGGCCCTTCCTGCAGGACACCACCTTACCCTGGAGCACTCCACAGCACTGCGTAGCAGTTTCTTTCACATAAAGGGTGCCAAATAAATATCTATTATATTAGAAAATTGAATGAATAATCTGATCTCATCTACCAGTCCATTTTTTTTGTACCAGAAATCGAACTCAGGACCTTGTGCTTGCCAGGCAGGAACTGTGCCATTGAGCTATATCCCCAGCCCTCCTTTTCTAAAATGAGAAAAATTTTAAAAACCTGTCATACTAAAAAGCCAGTTCCCTACTCTCAAAACACTTCAGCACAGTATCGTTATAAAACAAATAACACCATTTTGACTAAGCAACTGTTCCCCCTCCAAAAAAAATTCATTAACTGGTAGGACAATTACTAAGCATATCTGGGTGTAGTGGTACATGCCAATAATCCAAGCATTCTAATTCCAGCACTCAGGAGACTGAGAAAGGAGGACCTGTGGTATATAAAATATCCTGCCTCAAAAAATACAATTAAAATAAAACAAAACCGCTTAGGTTTTGCTAGGTGTAAGAACTGAGGAAAAAAAGGAGGGGAAACGTCATAGGAAAAATGAAATTACATGTGAAAAGGCACACTCAGTAAATTAAAACAATTCTGATATCTGAAAGAGGCTGCAGAATTATGAAAGAAACTGATCTTTAGTACTGTGAAGAAATTATGTAATGTTAAGAATTTTGATTATCTAAAGAGCAACGCAGAGCTACTACAGCTTTTAAAAGGGAAGAGATAAAGCCGGGTGTGGTGGCTCACGCCTGTAATCCCAGCACTCGGGAGGCTGAGACAGGAGCATCCTTATGAGTTCAAGACCAGCCGGGGCTACAAAGTGAGCTCAAGGCCAGTCTTAATGGCACAGTGAGACCCTGTCTCAAAAACACAAGGGCCAGGGATCTAGCTCAGCAGCCTAAGAGCCTGCCTGGCAAGCATAAGGTTGTGAGTTCAATCCTCGGTGCCACCAAAAAAAAAAAGGGGGGGGAACAATAGGATCACATTTGCCATTTCATAAAGGAAACAGTACTATAGTATGGCCAATGGTTGTTGGTAGAATAGAGGCGCTAGAAAGGAGGAGGTTGCACACATCTGTTGATAGCCTGAAGTATCTGTGGCAGGGAGCATGGAGAGAAGTGGACAAATTCATGAGATATTCTGAAAGTAAAAATCAATAGAGTTGGATGAATAACTGTGGTTAGGTTTTTGAGCTTGAGATACTAGGCAGATGTGACATTCACTGAGAGGAAAATACAAGAAAGGGGACAGGGAAACGATCATCTCAGTGCTTGGGCATCTTGACTTGAGGGTATCCATGAGATATCTCAAATGAGGATGTCCAGTAAACAGAAGGATATATGGGTCCATGGAGGTTACGAAAGAGATGTGGAGCAGATGATTTTAAAGCTTTCAGAATACATACTCCTGAGGATAGGGATTTTTCCGCTTCATTCCTCTCCTGTACTCACTCTAAAAAATGTCTAACAAAAAGTAGAAGCTTTACCAATGCGGGGGGCGACTACATAAAAGGGGGTTTTAAAAAAGAAAAAAAAATCCTAAGAAACAACCAAATTTAAAATGAGGAGGATAACTAGGTATAGGGGCACATACTTGTAATCCCAGCACCTGGAGGCTGAGGCAGGAGGATCACTATGAGTTTGAATTCAAACTTGCCTACAAAGTGAGACTCTGTCTCAAAAAAAAAAAAAAAAAAGAGGAGGAGGATGACGACTCTCAATACAAAGTATTGGTGAGGCAGTGAAGCAATTGGAACTCGTGCACATTGCTGTCAAGAATACAGAGACAGAACACTTTGGAAAATAGTCTTGGCATTTCTTACAAAGTATACACATATGTGCCGGGAATTTAGCTCAGTAGCACGGCACCCACCTAGCACATGGGAGATCCTGAGTTCCATTCCCAGTACCAAAAACAAAAACAAAAAGTTATACACACACT
>RJWT010005149.1:0-31604 GCA_004365215.1 Cuniculus paca | reverse complement strand
TTTATTATACTTGATGGCATGGACGGGTATTTTGAAGACAACAAAATGTGTAATTGCAGTCATCATGGATTTCCAATTATCTTGTTTTGAAGCCCTATATTGCTTTCACTGTTTTGTTTTGATTGATTTTACTCTAGTCTGTGTTGTTTGATTGTATTATGTCTGAAGGTTTAAACAACTGTTCTAAAAATAAAAAGAAGCATTATGGTACCCACTGTTGTTTTACTATTATCTTGAAGTTCTGTATTGCTTTCATTGTTTTATTTTGTTTTGTTTTTGTTTTTGTTTTTTTTCACTGGTTTTATTCTGTTCTATTTTGTTTGATTTTACTTATGCCTGATGGTATGGGCAGTTATTTTGAAGATAAAAGAGGCATTATGGTAGCCATTATCGATTCCCTTTTACCTTGTTTTGAAGTCATTTACCATGTTCATTGTTTTGTTGTGATTGACTCTATTCTGTTTTATTTTGTGTGGTTATATTCTCTTCAAAATAAAATAAGAAAAGAAAAAAAAATTTTGAATTGATTCAGGACATCAGTGCAGTCACAAATTAGAGAATTGCTGCTCTTGTTTTCCTTCATCTAATCTTAAAGTGTGGTCTTGGGCTGCTTTTTTTCACAAATTAAACAGTAGATTTGCTTTCAACATCACTGACTGTGAGTTTAATTCATATTTTTGTTATAATAGGATTGAGTCTCTGTCAACTTCCAGGGTTCACCAGCTCCTTCCAGCCTCATAGTCACTTCCATAGAAGGTCAAGCTGCTTTTTCAAGGTTAGCAAGAGATTTTGAAATCTGCTTACAGGAAGATTAGATAGAATAATATTATCACTGGAGTGATTATCCCATTGCCTGTATAAAAGAGGGAATATCTACTTCATCATATTCACAAGTCCCACTTCTGAAAAATGTATTATTTAGATATAGGGAATAGTGATTTCTTAATTCTGACAAGTATAGTGATGAATTTAGCATAAGAGCAAATACAAACTAAACTGTGCTAAACTATTTATTGGAAAAATGACAAAATTATCTTCATATGAAAGTTCAAATGTACTTCAAATATTTTTAAATATAGTCTCAAAGAATATATCTAGAAAACACAAAGTTTTCTTAAGTAATTGATTACTTTACCTTTTCTATTGGTTTAGAATTCTAAGACAAATAAAATGAGAAAACAATATAAAAAGGCCTTTGGAAAGATCTGTTAAATTGGTAAAAGTATACTGTAGGTAAATATTTACCAGAGTTATTTAATGAAAAACATCAAATCCACCTGGATGTGTTTGACTATTCCTGAAATTATAGCTATTCTGAAGGTTGAGACAAGAAGATATCAAATGTAAGTCCATCTGGACAGTGTAGTGAGACTCTATCTCAAAAAAAGGAAAAAATTACAAATTATTAAATTATATGTAGCAATGTATATGCACATGTCCACATATGCATGTATTTTTGCATAATAGAAAGCAATATAAAAGTGCATCTAAAAAGAACAAGTTGTAGTTATATCTGTAGTTATAGATGATTATATCTATGTTATGTTATTCGCATGTATTTTATTATATTACTTAGATTTAAAAATATATTTTATGTTATTTATATAATAAAATATAATTTAAATTATTTTAATTGAATGATGTATTCTGTACTCTTTTCACATTTACAAAGACTTATTTATAACAAAAATGTTCAGTCCAACATTGTAAAATAAAACAGTATCTACACATTGTGGTCCAAAGCCTATTGTAATACTTTCACCATAGAATTAGAACAAGTTGATTAGTAGAGTAAATTGGTAACTAAGGATTTTGACAATGAAACAGGCAAACATTTCAACAATGTTAGAAATTTAAATTCTAAGTACTCAAATAATATTGACTCTAGATTCTTTTCCTTAATTAAGAAACACTTTGAAGGCTGTGTATATTCTCTCATGGAAATCATGTTCGGGAAGTTGTATTGCAGCCTGTGATTTGTTGACTAATTTTGGTATGAAGCATTAATTGCACTGCTAATTTGAGATTATACTAAGTATTTGTTAGGTAGTCACTTAACACTTTATATATTACCTTGCCTAATACTTACAAAGTCTTTTTGAACTAGAGACAATCCTTTTCTCCAGTTTTTCAATGGAAAACTAAAGCATGGATGTTTAAAAATGTATCCAAGTCCTAGGTTTAATAATGGCATACTTGAATCTGGCAAGTCTAATTGCTGTTAAAGTCTATATTATGCTGTGACCCTAAGTAATACATGCTTTCATCTTTGATAGTCTCTTTGAGAAAGTCTTAAACAGAGATACATTTTAAAATTCTTTTTCTTCTTCAAGTCCCAAATATATAAAAGATAACACATTGAAAATCTTCCCTTTAAACTATGTTGCCATTAAACTGCCTGAATAGTCTTCTGTAAAATGTATGTTCATGTTCTTTATTTCTCCTTTTCTTTCTCTATGGAGCTGTTAGAATTTTATTATCCCAGTACAGGAGAGCAGAACAAATAACACTTTCCAAATGGCACAACAGTCTGGAATGGCTTTGGGGGTGAGAAGGTAGCAAGATACAGGGTTCTTAGCCAACATTTCATCAATTAACTTTAAAATGTCAGATATAAAAAAATTAGAAAAATAAGCTCTTGATTATAAAGTTGTAAATATTCATCTACTATTGTATGAATGTTTTATATTTAAAGATTTGGTCCATTCAGAATACATCCAAGTGTCAGGTATATGGCTGATATGGTACTTAACTTTACTCCCACTTTCTCATCAGTTATTGCAACACAATTAATCGAACATTCCATCACACTGTCAATGGCTTGAGGAGTACTTACTAAATAGAAAAGGCAAGAATATACTTCTGCTTTTTTTCAGCTCTGCTTGCTGGTTTATTCATAGTCATTAGGATTTTCTTTGAAATTACTTAGGCTTTATGACTAATAGGATGAGTACTCTACTTTGTCCCTTCTTTTCAAGAGTTTCAAGATATTCAGATTTTTTCCACCTAAACCTTCTCATCTTTTTTATTTGGTTCCCACTCTTTCAATCTTAAAATCTTTCTCTGTTTTTGAAATTATGTGAAATTTATAAGGCAATTCATGGCAAACTGTTGCTTTTTATAAAGCAATGAACTTTTTTTCACTCTGGCTTATGATGGCTCTTTTATTTACTTTCAGTTTTTATGCATACATTTTTATTTTGTGGTACAAGAAGGTGTCATGTCTTTGGAAGCTTTTAAAAGTGTCCAACTTTTTTCACATTTCTTACTAATATTATTTGTAGACAATACTTTGGTGGTTATGAGGACTCATGTCTTTCACTATTTCTATGTATGTTTATTTTAATTTTGTGAATATATTGATACCTATATACTAATTTTGCACCACTATTTTCAATTATGTTCCCTAAGTTTTCAATGGATTCTTCTGGATCTTTCAAATTTGAAATATCATTTGCAAATACAGGCTATTTTCCTTAGTCTCTCACAACATTGTATGCAATTTATTACTTCTAATTATTCTGGAAATTCAAACATGCTTATTTATGAGATGTTTTAGTCATTAAAATATAAGCATTTAACTTTGCTTTTAAAATAAAATAAAAATCTTTAATACTTAGTGTTATTTTCTAAACTTTGAGAGGAATTTTCATGTACTATTTTAATTAGACTTATTACTATGTGTCTTAGTCTTTACTGTTGCAACAAGATAATATAGATTGCAAACTCACGAGTAACAAAATTTTATCATTTCATAATGCTAAAGGCTAAACATCAAGGGCACAGCATCAATGTGCCTGGGGGTCTTCGTGCTGCATCATTCCATGGTAGAACAGCAGAGGGACAAAGGGGAAGGGCCAAGAGAAAGCCTTGGTAGCTGAATTTGTTTTTGCAAAAATTTAAATGTATAAGAATTCATTATTTTCCTTTCTGAGATCCCAGCAGGCCACATTTATCAATACTGCTTCTTCCCACTAACCAACACATAGAGTTGTTGATTAAAGTTTCAACATTTGAATTATTTGCAGATATATTCAAATGAGAGCCATAAACTGGAGTATTTAGTCTGTATCCTCACTAGATAGTTTGTTTTATTTTTTAAATTGTGCTGATGAATTCTGTCTTGGTTACTTTTCTCTCGTTGCTGGGACAAAACACCTGACATCCAAAGTGAAGCAAAGAAAGGTTTATTTAGCTTACAGTTTTGAGGGTTTCAGTCCATACTCAGCTGGTTCCAAGGCAGGGTGGCCTGGCTGAGGGGCAGCCGTTCATGGTGGCTGCAAGCGGCAAGAGTGAAAGATGCAAAAACGAGAGAAAAACATGTCTCCTTTCTAACCTTACCTTGTATGTCAGCTCCACCCCTGGGTGGGTGCAGAATTCACATTGCCAATCCCAGAGCTACACAATGTATCAATCATAAACCTTAGATTCAGCCACTTCCAGGACTACATGAGGCTGGGGGGGGGCATCTATATACAAACAATAATAATTTACATATTTATTATCTCACTAATAGTCATGTTATTCATAATTGTAAATAAATTAATGTTTTGAATTTCAGAATCTTTAGTTTTTTTTCATTTTGCTTTGTTTCAAGAAAAATTTTCCATAATGCTACTAAGTCTACGTGGCCTATTTATGTGTTTATGCATTCATTTTTTTGATTGATTACTGCACTGTTCTATTTTACACAATATTTTCACTGGAATCATTGGTTTGAATTAGTACTTTTTAAAGATAGATAAGATAAATCAGATTGCTTGAAGGTCATCCATGACCAAATAGTTGATTGTCTTTTCATGATAAAATAAAAACTGATTCTTTCATATTTTATTGTAGTGGTTTTATTTCAAAATACATTTTTGTTTTTACTTATTATTCCCTGTCTATTTGTTTTTAGCTTGACATTTTACTTTTCTTCTATTTGCTTATGTTTGCTTTGCTGTTTTCTCTAAATTTTGAATTGGTACTTCAGTCCATCATCCAATTCTATTGAAATAATTTTTCTTCTTACTAATATTTACGTAAATTCCATTATTTACGTTTCTTCAAATAATTTCCTGCTGTTACTGTTTAGAAAGTCTACCTGGTAGGCACCAGTTCTTTCTCTCAGCTCTTTTATCATTGTTCTCCACTCAGTTGTATTTAACTAATTCATAATATTTACTTTATATTCTTTGGCCCTAATTACCACTGAATTTTCCCTTAATTTTGCAACTCAGTTCAGTAAATTCTCACCAGTAGTCTCTTGCTTTAGTGTTTCCTCATGTTTCACTGGTTTCTCCAAACATTTTCCTGCGGTAATATCTTCAGGAGAACAACATTCTTAAGCTTTTGCATATCTAAAGCTGATTTTCTCTTGACTTTGTGCTCATAGCAGTCTGTGATAGATGTACTTTTTCACTGAAATTTTTTTTCTAATGATCTTCAATCTTCAACCATGGAATATTGGCATTGAGGAATATAAGACTAGATAGATATCTGATGCCAGTCTTCTACAATTTTCATCTTTTTACCAACCCTTTTTTTATATATTATTTTTAGTTTTATGAAAATAAAGTAAAACAAAATTTCATAATGAAATAATAGAAGGATAACAATAGGTAATGCAATTCATGTTGTTATCTTTAAGGTAGTTGCTCACAGCACAAGATATGGGAATAAAAATTTCTCTAATTCATATTAGCACAACTGATCCTTTTCAATAAACTAACAGAAATTAATAGCATAAATGATTTGCATTTTCTTCTCTTTTCCCTTCCATTCTGTCTGCTTTCCCTCACTCTAGTTCCTTTTTCCTTTTGAACAATTTCTTCCCATTTTACAATATCTGTTGTACATTTTACATCTACTTTTTTCTACTTTTTGTTATTTTGCTTTCATTTTGGAAGATTTTCTGTAAGGATGTGGAGTCATATTTTTTGTGACTTACATCTCTTAATCCATTTAATACTTTTATCTATATCTTTGGGATATCTATATGTTGCAGCACTTTTGTTTTCCATAAAAATCAGATTTCAATTATTTCCTATCAATTTCAATTTCATTTGTGTGAAACATTTCATTTGTCTAATATTTCTATTTTGAGAAAAGGTATAGTATATTTACCTCTTTCTGTTTGTCATTTGTTATAAGGTATTGCATTTCTGCTTTTAGTATTTTCATATCATTTACCTATATTTGATTGTGGTATGCAACATTTTTAAATTTTGCAAAGATGTGGTAAAAATATTTATTTTTCATATATTTTCTCATTATTTTATTAGTATAATTTTTACATGAATTCTGTGTTGGCACCTTTTACATAATAAGCACTGAATTAACTGGGATTTATTAGATGGTGCTGTTTGTGGTAGATTTGTTGCTAGTGAAGTTTAGCCTGGGATAGTTCTTGATGTACAAAGTGGTATCTTTGGGCTCATGGTAGGATTTTCTCAAACAATGAGGAAAGACAGTTGTTGATTGTTTATTGGTCCAAAGATATTCTCTGTAACTGCAAAAGTACCTTGAATGACTGAAGTAGGACTTTGAATTGGTTCCACCCATCCCCTCTGCCTACGGTAATTTAACTAGAGTCCTAGTGGCATTGCTATCAGTAAAGGGACACTTTCCTTGTTCCATTTTCTTGTACAGACACTATTGATATTTGATATTTTCAGCTTTTAGACATCCTTCAGTCATTTTTTCCAACCATTATGCATATATTGTTTGTCTTTTATGTGAGGCTCTGGCTTCTAGCACCAGGACTTTTTTGTTTGTTTGTTTGTTTTTTTGAGCCAAGGCCTTGCTGTATAATTTAGACTGGTCTTCAACTCACTATGTAGCCCAGGTTGGCCTTGAACTCACACCAGTCCCCCCTGCCTCAGCTTCTCAAGTGCTGGGATTACAGGCTTGTGCCACCATGCCCAGATAATCATCTTTTAAACTCCAAAATTATTGAAAAACTAATAGATGCAAGCTTGATTTTCTCTATCATGATTGAATTGGGAATTACAAAGCTCACACTTTCTCTCTCTGCCTCTGTCTGAATTAGATTTGGGCAAATTAGTCACCTAAAAGTTTCTCTTCATTACTGTGAAGAGATGCAACTTTCATACACATAAGTTGCTATGTTAGGATGTGTCACTGTCCATTCCATTCAGTGAGCTTTAACATAACATTTACCTTAATTATTATTAATTATTGACTTGTTTTATTCAATTTGTTTAGAGTTATCTGATATCTCTTTATCCAACTTCAATTTATCATCATTGTAGTCCTTTTGTTAATATGAAGCTTAGTAAAATGGAGTTAGTTTGTGTTTTGTGTTTTGCTAGAAACTTTTGTAGGAGAATATAGTTTAAATTTATTTTAACAACTGATTTGTTTCATTTTACTTTTTTTGTTGTAATTTTATTTCTTTCTCTTTTTGATTATGTTTGATTTTTGTACATTTAAAATATGATTATATTTTTCATTTAAATTTAAAGTGGTCCACTAATCTTTTCTCTCTACTAGTAATGTCTAATTACAAATATATTTAAACCCTTGCCAATTGTATCCCTCACCAAAAGAAATTCTTCCCTTAATATTTTGTTATTTGTAGTGTAGCAGGATGTGAGTTTTATTGTTACATATCATATTTTCACGCAACTAACTTTTAAATTATACTTTTTTATTTTATCCTAAAAGTTATCATTTGTAGTTTTAGACAATTCTTAAATATTATCATGAATTGTTTCTTCTATAACAAAAATCTTTATTCAGATCCACTACATATACTTAGTCACTCTGCCATTATTCAGAGTTCAGATATTTTCCCAATCTCTAATTACCTATTTAGATTTATTTGTTTGTTTACGAAGTTTGTTGCTCACATTTGTTGCTCTCTTTTCATATTTCTCCACACTAAAATTTTAGTTCTGTTACTTTTTTTTCATTTTTACACCTTTTATTGAGTACTGGTTTTGGAATACATATCCGTGAACACTTATTTTTCATGTTACAGGTGAATGATGTTTTAATGAGGTATAGACTATTGTAAATAAACTTATTTTTCTAATAATCTTATAAAAATTAACCTTATGTTTTAAATCCTTAAGTTATCAATTCCTATTTACTTTTTTACTTAAGAAAAAATTTTCTATTTTGATATAATTTCAAAGGTGGTATTTTCCTTCTTGCCTGGCAACTTTGCAGAATTTCTAGTTACACTATCAGTGTTACGCCTTGAGTTATATTATTTTCTCATGTGTCCTACTGTATGCTTGAATAAACTTTCAATCAAGAGACTTAGTGTTCTTTATTATTTTTTAGTTCTCTTGAAGCAGGACACAATTGTTGAAGAAACTGACTTCATTTTTCTCTATGACATATCGTTTTCTGAGTTATACTTTCTCTCAATTGTCTTAAATTCTAGGATCCCCCAGGTGGAATAGATAAACATTCTGCCATGCAAATAGAACTTTACCCATGTGACAAATGGCAATGTCCTTGGTGCCTACAAGACTCTGTGGGTCCTGTCTCAGGGTAATGATCAACCAGATCAAAATCTGACCAAAACTGCTAGCAAATATCTATGACTCTGGAATTATCCTTCTGTGTGTAACCCCAAAGTTATTACTGACACCCTAAAGACAGTCCTGAGATCTGTCTCCCTTTAAAGCAACATTGAGACTAAAGACTCCTCTGCCGCTTTTCCATTACTTTTACTGTGATGTGAATATTTAGGTTGCTACAATACTCTCTTGAACATTTTTCTCTTCTGATAATTTCATGCCATCATTGTAGTGCTTTGCCTTTTGGCCTTTTCTGTTCTATCTACTGTTCATAGGTTTTCTAGTTGTAAAGTAGCTCCATGTAAATGCACATTTTATAGTTGTATTTAGTGGAAGAGGCTGAAGAGAAAGTACTTATTCTATCTAACTCAAGTCAGGAACTCACTAGAAATAGGAATGAAAAAATAAAAGCTAAAAAGAAAATGATAAAATTAATGCTGTATATAAAGTTATTGAAAAATTAACGAGAAAAACATAAAGATTAAAAATATTAAAGACTAGTTCTGAAATATGAAGAATAATGCAGAATATATGGTAAAGGACAATTTGAGAATAATATAATATATAGAATGATTGAAAAACTTTCAAAGAGACAATAGCTAAGAAATAAAGAATATTGATAAAGTAAATAAAACTTCTGACTACCTAACACAATTATAAAATATGAGAAACTGGGGGAAATACACATATAACATCTAATCAAATAATATTTTTTGTCTAGATCTCTTTAAAACACCTAAAAAGCAGGAAGAACAGAAAAGCAGATGAAAACTTTGAAGATTTTTTTTATTATTTTTTTCTTTTAGAAGACAAGGAATTTATGGAAAATAATAATGTGCACACTATACATTGTCATTGGTCATCAAAGATACACAAATTAAAACATGAAAGTACTTATTTTAAATGCTTTTATAATTTACTCAACATATGTTTTATTGAGTAGATGATAAATTATTTCATATAAATAGAATAAGAAAATATTAGAATAGTAAAAGGAGATGTAGTACCTCAATTATTTATAGAGAATTAATGTGCTAGAATCACTTCTTCCAACAGTAAAAATATAAGTCTAATGTAAATTTTTTTCTCTGCAGTTCTGGGAATAAAATTCAAGGTCCTAATACATGGCAGGAAAACTCTATCTTTGAACTCCATTCCCTGTACATAACTCGATTATTTTTTATAGTGTGATCTTTTTGAGGCAGAATTAATAATTTATTTTATTTATAATATTAGGCTATACTTTATAACCTAAAAATTATTTCTACATACATCAGCTTCTCTCAGTATGTAGCAAAAAAATTAGAAACAACTTTTTACATTCATCTTGGACAGCAACAGCTAAACAGATACAAGTTTAGTGTCTGTTCTATAATGAATTTTGATGGCACGAATAAAATATTGGCACTCATTTGTTCAATGTGATAGAAATTGAATGCCAAGTAGAGAAATTTCTACTTTCTTTGTACACAGTGAAAAATCAATGAAGATGGAATGACATGATCAAAACCATATTGTAAGAAGATTAATTTACTATCACTCTATTGGATAGACTGAAGAGGGCAATAAACTTAGTTACAAGGCAATTAATTCAATCCAGTATGAGAGAAGAAACAACTAAACTAGGGTAGCAGCAGAAGAGTAGAGATAATCATAAGATCATTCAGCAGGCAAATTGAATATTAAATGAAGAGTTTAACAGCTCATATACTGAATATTGATGACCACAGGAAAACAAAAGAGGAAAAAATGAAGAATATCTCTTCAGTTTGAAACCTCTCTATGATGTATCAGATGAGTCATTGTGACTGCATGTTAGAAAAATAAACTAGTAAACCAGTTAAGTAGAAGAAAACACCAAACAATTGAATTTTGTCAATAAATATCTACATCTGCTCAGAATTAAAAGAGTAAAAAATATTGACTTTACATGAAGTATGCAAATTATCCAATATAAAAATTATTTCTGGAAAATGATGAATATTGTAAAGGATTATATTAACATAATGACAATTAGAATAGAAAAATGGAGGTAGCAGGTGTTATTTTTTGTTTCCTATTGTCAGAGCAGTGTGTCCTATGTTCTCATCACTAGGCATCAGGTATTTAAATGTAATCTAAATACTAAGGATGAAATCTTCAAAACAAATGGTCATTTACTCTAGAAGCATTAGTTCATAAGTTTTAAAACTTTGACCCATATATCAAATACCTCATATATGACAGATCAGTATGAGTTGAGGTATTTGCAGTATGATTTAAGACCTTAAAGAATTGAAAGATTTTTCTTGATCATTTTAAATCTATCTAGACATAAACAATCTGTTTCTCACTCCATTTTATACATACTTGAATAATAATCTATAAACATAAAAATAATATATTCAAATAAATTAAATATTTCTCTTGTAACTTATTACTGAAGTTCTAGAAATATATTTTAAATTTGCATAACCCTAAACTCTAAGATATACACTTACATACCTGCTGGAATTACAGGAATGTACGACCATGCCTAGTGAGTTAAGACATTTTTGAAGAACAGAGTATGAGGACTTGTGTTCAAGGCCAAGGACAGCATTCTGGGGGCTAAGGCAAGAGAATTGCAAGTTTTTGCCTTGCCTGTGCATCTTAGTAACTTAGCTAGAACCTTTCCCTTAATAAATAAATAAACTGGACATGCAACTAGGTGCTTCATGAGACAAGATGTAGAAATTCTGAGAGAAAATATTTTTTGAGCGTGATGAACTAAAGGGGAAGAGTGGAATGATAAATTAAATATCCCATTGTTAGCAAAGGACTCTAGAGCACACAGAATCTATATCGCACATCATCATGCTTTGCTGTGGATATTCTTTTAAAATGATAACTGTAAGCTATCAGAAATATTCACCAAAACAAGTGTATTTACCATAGTATAATGAACACCTACCTTGGAAAAGGTTTTCCAAATTCAGGCAACACATCCTTAATAGGATATAGAAGGTGAAAATCATAACTCTCTGAAGCAGCATGAACCACGTTGTGATTTACTTCTGTTCAGAGTAGAAATCTTTACACAACTTTATGGGCAATGGTTTTCCACAGATATGAGCAATATGCTATGTTTGTAAATGTTTGTATAACTTTATGATTAAAATTCATAGTACTTTACATGATTTCAGCCACTTTGAGGAAGGAATCCAAATACATACTATACTCTCCAGGGTCTTGAGGTACAGAAGAGAAGGTAGCAGTTCTAAACAAGTGTAAACAACAAGGTTAAAAGAGACCTTAGGAGAACTTGTTATCAGAACACGAAAAATAATATTTGTTTGTCAAGTTTCACTAAAATCATGATTATCTTAGGAGGTAGAGGTTTGAAATCTTACTTTCATTACACTGATACACATACACTCATGACTCATGGCTGATGAGTACCAAGCACATTTTTTCTAGTAGTTCCTGTAGATAATGTCTTGTGCCACTTTATGTAATCACAAGTACATCCTTCTATCTTGAATAATACTAAAAATTATATCGTTTTGTGTATATTAATAGAATATATTTTCAAAATAATACATGAGGTGTTAATAGATAGTCAGTGATGAAAGGGACTACAATCAATAAGTTCAATAAATAATATAAAGTCTGTAAATGTAAGAACAACCATTTTGAAGAAAGCAAGGGACACTAGGGTAACCATTGTTAATCTCCTGTTGTTATGTTTTGAAAACCTGTATAGCTTGCAGTGTTCTCCTTTGAAATGCTATATTATGTTTGACTCTATACTGTTTTCTTTTGCTTTTTTCATTCTGTTCTGTTTTGTTTTGTCCTATTTTCTTTAAAAAAAAAGACTAAAAAAAAGAGTTAAAAACATTTATATGTTTTACGATTTTTCAAAAATATACTATGTTAATGAGAATTTTAACAAAATATTGGGGAATGATTCCCAAGTTAGTCGGAAGTGCGAAGGTCAAGAATAGGTGCTTTTATAGGTGAGACCTGGAGCTTTAGAGGAACTGCAATAAAGTCACAAATATGGAATAAGGAGCAAAGAAATGAAGATAGAAACATAAAAGGAAGTGTGTTCATGTGGTTTTGTAGAATATTTTACAGTTTTATCCTGTTCTGGAATAAATACAAAAACTTTGAAAGATTTGAAATAGTAAGTTTGTCTAAAAATGACTCTCAACATAAGCTTGAATATCACATAGTTTTTCCTGTATAAGAAATACAAAGTATAAACAATTTACAGAGCAAAAAATATAGATACTGTTACAGGAAACAGGGAGATACTGTAACCCTTTTGTAAAAGGAGGGATGAGGAAAGGAGGGGAAGAGAAAGTAAAATAATGCAGATGTGTTATATATTATGATTGTGAAAGATGAGAGAAAATGGATTTAATGGAAAAGAAAAAATGAAAGATTCAGAATAAGAGGACATGCTAACATTTTAAATGTGAAAAGTCTTAAGAATGTAGTGATGACTGTGGAAATATAGAGACATAGATATGTTCAAGAAAGTTTTATCAACTGATCTATCATTTTTATAACACCAACAACATAAAAATTATATTATACCTGCAATGGAACTAGAGTTGTTTAAGTCAGGGCAAATATATCAGTGAACATGCTAAATGCTAGTAGGTAGGAAATTTGTTGTTTCTGGACCCTGCAGACACCAACCAGGAACTGCACTTCCTCCTCTGTCTTATGGAGTGCAAGGTGCAATAACTCACTTTGGAGAGTAGGCCTTGGCACACCCCTGACTACTGGATCCTTGAAGATTTTATGGATATCACAAACATTTGGTTTTCTGAGGATTAATCTCTGAATCTCTAGATGCAAGTGTGTTGGTTAGGGTCCACTGGATATACATATAAGTGTATTTATATGTAATTATATAAGGGGATTTATCAAGTAGGTTTACAGATCCAGAAATGAGAGAATCCTTAATAGCCACCTGCATGGTGGCCATCAGGAGGATCCAGTAGGTGTTAAATCCTAGAAGCTGTATGCCACACAGCAAGAAGGATAAAAGATGCAGACCCAATCTAAGACTGAAGAACTGGAGAATTGCAGGTAAGACTCTTCATTGGAAGACTGAAGAAACTAGAATCCAATGTCCACAGGTGAGGGCAGCAAAAGACTTACCTGGAGCTCTTCAAACATAATCCAACTTCCCTATTTTTCCCCATATGACAATTAATAGTCACAATGTCTCTTACCAAGATCTCTGATTTGTCCAGTTTTTGCTTATTTTAACCAGTTGGTATTGTGTCGTTGATGTAAGATCAACTTGATGTTCTCATGGGTACTTGGAATAGTCTAGACCATTTCATACTATAACAGATAACATAAAATTAACACAACCTTATGTTAAAACTGGAAATACGTTGCCTGCTTCATGTGAGTTTTCAATGGTCTGATACTTTTATAATAATTAGGAAAAAGTGCTCAGTTGCCAAATCAATGGTTGTATTCTGTGTGTCTGGCATTTTCCTAATTTTCTCTAGGAAAAAATGTCATATGTAACATGATGTCTGCAGTCAGAGAGAAAACTTAGATAAGTTTGTTGTGATAATCTGCTATCTTTCTTCAGGAACCATCTGGTTTTACTGCAGTCACACTGGTGAATCAGTTACAAGTACGAAAAATACCACATCCTGAAATTTCTTTGGATCCTTGAGGGTGACACTAATTTCTGTCAGACATTATAGCCCAAAATATATTATTTTTGATTTATTATCTTAGCTGTAAGTGACTAATTGCAAAAACTTCCACTTTTCCATTACAATGGCTCTCACCCTACAGGCTAAGATCCAATGTGCGGATAGTGACAACTGTCAAATGTATTAATTCTAATTTTTTATTTTGGAGTTAGGAAAACAATAACCACGGATCTCTTTATTAACTGAATGTCCACAGTGTCAGTCATACCTTGGTGTTATAGTTTTGGCCTGGATGACCCCCTAAAATTTTATGCACTTTTAGATGGAACTTTTTCAGAGGTTTCTGTATCTAGAGTTTGTGATTGATTCATGGTTCAATGCTAGGCTTAAGGGTGCTGGAAATAGGGGTGAGTGATTACTGGATCACTTCACTGATTGGATTGGCCCTCCCCTATTTCCAGCAGTCTGAATAAGATAAAATGGTTAGGAAGAGGCTTGTCTTTCCTTCTGTCATTACTTTTGCTGTCTTTCATTACCATTAACGGTTGCCCCTCTGCCATGTGTCTCCCTGCCTTGGAGCCAATCAGTTATGAACTAAAACCTCCCCAAACTCTGAACTAAGTAAATCTTCCCTCCCTGTAACTTTGGTGTATTGGTTACTTTTTCTTCTTTGCTGAGACAAACACCTGACACCAAAATGAAACAAGGAAAGGTTTATTTAGCTCACAGTTTCTGGAGATCTCAGTCCATAATCAGCTGGCTCCAAGGCAGAGTGGCATGGCACTGGGGCAACACTTCAAGGCAGCAGCCAGAGCAAAAGAGAAAAGGCAAGCCTCTTCTCTACCCTTAAATTGTACACAGGCCACAGCCACCCACCTTCAGGGTGGGTGTAACACAAAATATCCTTGCTCTCCATTGCACAGGATGAGGATATTTACAAAGAACCTTGACTCCCTGCTGAGTCTCTCAGTTAAACTACTACACTTCTCAAGTTGACACAATGTATTATCCATAAGATTTGGGTATTGAATCTTTTGTCTCAGCAATGAGAAAAGTAACTAAGACACTTGGTAAGGACTCTATTTTTGTTTCCTCAGTCACATGTACTCCTCTTTTTTTTTTTTTTTTTTTTTTTTTGTGGCACCAGGGCTGGAACTCATGACCTCTCGCTTGCCAGGTAGGCGCTTAGGCCACTGAGCTAGATGCCTGGCCATGTACTCCTCTTAAGAATGCCACAATAATGTTTCAGATCTTGACCTATAACTGCCCTTTCAGATCCAGGATTCATCAGCCCTCACAATGTCTGGACATTTTCTCTTTTGATTAGCCCACAGTTATCTATGTAAATGGCCCTAGATCCACAATGATTATTACCTCATGTACTCATCATTTTGTATCATCCGTAGTGTCCACCTACCTCTTCAGTTCATAGATTCAAGGGTACTCAAATAGCTCAGCTGTGGAAACTGAAGAAGGAATCTTCTTGGAGGGCGGCTCTCAACCACACATTCATTCTTTCTGATTGTTTTGTCCTGCTCAGTATCACCCTGATCAGCAGCCACCTATTTTGCCTCAAGGAACACTATATTAATCAAACATCATCATAATTTTTTGGGTTAGAATGTTTTAGCTGCCATTTGACTATGTAGATTGTTGCAATATAACTCCCACACAATTTCTTTAATAAATAGAAGTTAAATGCTCCATCGAACTCAGTTGTTTCAAGGTTCTGTCATCCCTGTGTTATTTTTAAGCTAAGTTATATTACAATCTTTATCACCAACCCAGGTACAAACTATCTGTTTTTCTTTTCTTTCTTTTTTTTTTCTTTAGAACTGAAAGGTTTATAGGGTTGTGGATTTCATTGCTAAAATTAGCAACCACACTGGACTACCTAGGATGACCACCCTGGACAACATAGGACAACAATCTATCACTAGACTGTTTAATCGATGCTGCTTCCTCTCCAGCAGAGCATTTCTCATGGCTTAGGTAAATACTGTGGTCTCTGTGTCTTACAGTGTGTCATAATTACTCAATGATCTTCTGGCCATATATCAAGGTTTAAATTCCATCCTGTATGGTTTGCCAAGGCAAACCTGGCATTTCAATCCATTCAGTAAAATCTAGAATCATTTTTTCTGACATATCTTGGAGCCACTTTAGTAATGAATTAACAGCATTTCCTGGGGGCTTGCCCTTGATGTTAAATCTTATTTCTTGAAAGAATGCTCCCAAGTGAAAAGAGAAACTATTTACCACCCATTACATTTTTTTTATCATTGACAGTCCCTGCATTCTATCTTCTCACAAAGGAGATGACATCTTTCATCCTTATGTATAACCAATGTGGTCTCTGGCTTTCATACTTGGCTTTTTGTGGTCTCTTACTCAGCCTCAGTTACTAATAGCTTTAGAGTAGAACACCAGCCATACTCAGCAAAAGCTATTCCATCCCTTATTTTTATAGCCACTGTACCTTTGATACATTTCAATTGTTTAACACATCATGTGGGCAAATGTGCTGTCTTCCAAAGGAATCAGCTTCCAATTCATCACTGATGAAAGTTTCAAAAATTGGACTTTCACACAGTGCCAGCAGCTGCCTATGTCCCATCTATCACCAGTCATAATTATGGTCCTCACTGCCAGCCATTTGTTGAAGAATTCAGCTCTAAAATGCTATATTTTCACCTGCTTTCTTGGACCACTGCCAAGTATCAACTATTGTAGGATAGGGTTCTCCAAATAAAAGTGGATAGCATTTGAAGTTTAGAAAGTAAGATAGTTATTAGGGATTGATATATACAAAAGAATAGAAAATAATTAGTACTGGGCAGAGGACCTCCAAGTGCTGAACAAATTCTTAACCTATCAATGGGAAGCCCATCAGATTGTCCGGCATTAAATCAAAATGACTGCACTGTCTACCGCTCCTCCTGACCTCAATAGCTGTAGTTTTCTTCAGGAATAAGATGTCTGCAGAGGTGACATTCCCTCAGAAATCTCACAGCCCGAGTGTGTGTGCACTTCCCTCAGATTTGAGGTAATTCCTGCCTTGAAAGGAGACCTGGGTACAATTACCATTTACCACAAGCTCATTCTCTGAAATCATGTTCTAGGGGCCAAAGAAAGTACATATACTTGGGAAATTAATTTTTTCCTTTATTATTTAGATCTATTTTCAAATAAAAATATTTATTAAGCATATTTAAATCTGGCCATTTTAATAGTGATTGTTTTGCATCTATCAATTAAAACTTCTGCAAATTTTATATGGTATTATGCAGTTAGGCCTATGAAGGCTGTATCTGAACTGAGTACATACAGGCTAAACAATGCAGTATAAAAACTGTTTATATAATACACACAATCACCAGTTTCCATTATAAATATTGTAAGTAATCTAGAAATAGTTCAGTGTTTATGGTAGGATGCGTGCATGTTAAATGCAAAAACTGTGTTTTACATTAAAGCACGTGAGCACCTGTAGATGTTGATATCCTCACGTGTCCTGACACAAATTCACCAGGGATATGCAACGATGACTGAATATTAAGTTGAAGCTCTCGACATGGTACATACAAGCACATTAAAATAGGTATTGAATGAAAGCTTGGCCATATTGTTCTGGATCATAATGTAAGCATAGGCCAATTTGGATCTGGTTCAGATATTTGTAAAAGAAATCTGACAAAAAGGCAAACAGTGCTACAATTGAGTAACTGTTTTTCCTTTCTAATATTAGTTGAGAGGTAGATATCACAAGACTGAATTGTTGCTTTAAGTACCACAGTCCTTTTATCTTCCTTCTTTACTATTCTATCCTTTACTATTCTTAGCCTTTGTTTTATCCCCATGGTTGTGAGGTGGCAGTTATATCACCAACATCAAATGAAGAAGGGAAAGAATAAATGGTAGAAGTAGTTGATGAGTTTCCCTTTTATCAGGGTAAATATAGCCTTGTTGAAAGGCTTACCTGTGTGATTTGTGCTTACATCTTCAAGTTTTAGGGCTATATTACAAGGCTACTATCATCTATAAGGTGTAGTTTTGTCTGTAGGTGTAGTTTTGCAACTGATCACATTGATATCTAAAACTATGTCAAAATTTGTTCATTGAAGACAGCATAATGCTGCCAGTGATGTTTGCTACCTGGCATGTTTAATTTTTAAAATGATAAACTACTGACTCGATTCTATTAATATGGTGGAAATAAACTTTATAAATTTAGTATTTTAGTATCATGTATATAGTATTACATGGTATGGTCAATTTCTTTATTTTACAAACTGAGCCCAGTTTTTAACAAATAAGTTTACCATGAAATGATCTTATACAAATTTAGTAAACTAGAGGAATATGTAATATGTAATATGTAATATACAAATTTAGTAAACTAGAGGAATACTTGACATGATTCTTCTAAATTTAAAAACACACTTGCAAGATAAAAAATATTAAAATTTTTTCATTTATCTATAAAAAGCATGTAAGACTTTTTTACCAAATGCTGCTAAAATAGGCTTAAAATTTTACTTGTAGTACATAGCAATAATAGAGTTTTTGAAAAAAATGCAAGACTGCACTCTAAAATGAGATGAAAAACCTAGTGGATCAGCAGTAAAACAGAAGCTTAACGAGGTAGGGTAATGCTTGAGGCCAGTTGGACTATATGACCTGATGCAGGAAAGAGTGGTCAGGAGGTCACTGTCTATGGTGTCATTGGGGATTCAAATACTCCTCTTGAGATGATGGCAACTAAAGTCCTTTGCTCGGTATGAAACTGCAGGCTACGGCAGGGATCTTTGTCTATGTACAAGAGATGTGGAGAAGCTGAGGGCAATCATTGCTCAGGGCTGCAATTTCTATCAAGCTGTCTACATAGGGTATCAAGAGGAAGCAGGAAGGGTCTCAAAGTCAGGAGTTTAGCCATGTTTCATGCTAGTTTAGTGAGTCCTATGCTATATTCCCAATATATCTTAGGGGCTGTTAGCATCTCTTCTTTCTACACTGATAAATCCCACAAGCTAATAAGATGATTAAAATAAAACCACCATACAGAGAGAGGTGAGCACAGGGTTTCTTCACCATCCCAGCCCCTCATACAGCCATTCTCTAAATTGCTTGGAATTTGTTCATGTTTCCCATTGTTCCTCTTCAGTTATCAGAAACAAAGGGAAGCTCTAATAACCTAATTTAAAGTTTAAATGTTAAGGGTTCATGTCTTCAGCCACTTTCATATATATATGAAAGGAGACCTCTCTCTCTCTTTATGTATAGAGAGAGATGAATGAATATATAGAGATGAATGAAGCACCTAATAAAATCAGTTCCACAGTATTAGACTATTGCTTTCATTTAAAGTTTATCACATAAGTATCACCTAAAAGTGTGTTGATAACTAGACAACATTTTTTTAACACAAAAGTCACATATATAAGTATTTCATGTGGGAGAAGGAAGCATTAATTAGCCAGAGTTTCATCTTTATCTGAGCCAGTAGAGGAGGCAAAAATGCATTCAAAGGCAAAACTCCATATATAGCTGAGAAGAAAATCTTTGAGATGAGTGGAAGTCTCCAAATGTTGTCTATTCAAGAATCCAGTCTAGAGGTTCTGACATTCTCAAAATGTCTAGTGCATGCAAATTATATATGTGTACATATGATCATAACATAGGTAAATATACATTATTTTAAGCAGACAGTCAGATTTTACCTAAGAGAACTGAAAATTCATACATGTAGAGTCAATCAAGTGCACATATTCATATTCATACCCACAAAGGTTAAGTATTTAAACATTTATGGGGAACACCTTAATTCTATTTTTTACAGGGACAGAGATATCTCCCACAAAGCACTTCAGAAGTCAACATGTTTAGATTTGATAAGAGATTAAATAGATTTTACTGTCGTTTGTCTGACAGAATTGCT
Source organism: Cuniculus paca (assembly GCA_004365215.1). Lineage (NCBI taxonomy): Eukaryota > Metazoa > Chordata > Mammalia > Rodentia > Cuniculidae > Cuniculus > Cuniculus paca. The sequence continues at coordinate 11,475 of RJWT010005149.1, read as the reverse complement.
GTGTGAGCCATTGACAAGTTGAAGAAAACTTGAGCTGAATTGAAAGCTGCAATAAACTTCTAATTTTTTCTTCTAAGTAAGTCCAACAATAGACACAATTAGAATCTATAAAGTTACCTCCTTTTTCTCCAATCTCTTGCTCTCAGCCTACTTCCCCTTTACTTATTCTACCACAACTCTTCTATCACCCACCTCAATTGATGAGTATTGTATCTTACCCCACTGCTTTAGAGCAGCATTCATAAACAATTTGCTTCAAGCATTCCACTGTCCTTAAATGTTTTGGCTTTTACTTCTGCTAGAAAAATACAAAAATCGATGGAAACATTGATGCTTAAATCTAGATTTGCGGCTTTGCTCAGAAGCAATTAGAAACTCTAGCACTGTTAACTTTGTCTCCCAATATGACAGTAATTGGCAGGGACTGAATAGAAATTGCTCTTCTGGAAAGGTTAGGTGGTGCTCAGTTCACTGCGCTTCCTCTGGCCTCCTGTACACTAAGCTTGGATTTCTGTTGTTTCTTGTATTTATGTTAACATGGTCTCTGTAGACTTTTGAGATTTTGACCCCTATTATATAACTTTCGATCTCAACTGTCAACTAAGCCCAATTAACATGTTTATTGATAAGACAATATCTCCCTCTGGTACATATTATTAAGAAATACTTGAAAGAATTCAAACTTAAATCTTTATAGAAAATAAATTTTACCAAGGAAATGAACAAAGGAAATGTTGGCTTATGAAATTGCTATTTCTGGACAGTTTTTAAAGAAAAATTCATAGACATGGACTATCCATCCTACTATTAGCATTACTCTATATCTTCTTACCACATATTTTTGATCCTTTATATCTACATCTGTGTGGTGGTTGGAAGTTGCACAGGGAATTAGTGAAAGACAATTCTGAATGTGTGTCATGGAACCAAGACTTTTGATGAAATTATGATTTGATCTAAAATGTCCTATAAAAGTTTCACATGTTTCAGAGATGGGGACTGGGTTATGGGGGCACCATGTTCCACAGTGAATTCATCACAATGTATAGCCAAATATGCCATTAGAAGGTGGGACCTTGTCAGAAGAGATGTGTCCCTGGAGAGATGACCATGAAAGGCATATTCTTGACCTTGGATTTTCTTGTTTTTCTGCTTCCTGGCTGCCATGGTTTGAGCAGCTTTTCTCTTCCCTGACCTTTCACCACACCATTTCTATACAAGCTGATCATGGATTCAACTCATACAATTATGAACCAAAAAAACTCTCATCCTTTGTTTCAAGTGTGGGAAATTATATCTGAACAACAATAAAAATGACTTATAGAAGTAATATATATGATTCATTGCCCCTTTCTCTTGGCACTGCTGCCCTGCTCTGCTTCCTGGCCACCATGAACTCAGTATCTTTGCTGTGTCATGCCCTTCTACTAGACGAGCAACTCTGACTGGAGCTCAGAAGACCAGAATGTTGATAAGAATGCAGATAGTGAAAGCCTGGCTTCAGAGGTTTCTATTGTGATCAAAGATTTCATTGGAAATCGAATTGAAATCAATCTGTGTTACACAATGGTTAAAAAAAAAGTCTACATATGTGTCCATGTCTTGATAATTTGTAGGAGGCTGAGGTTAAGGGAAGTGAACTAACTGATCTGGTGGAGCAAATTACAAGGCAGCCCAATATTAAGAGTGTGGTGTGGATATTCTGAGCTGCTTTTAGCCACACTTGCAGTGACAAACCAGGGCAGAAAAATTCAAAAAACTTAAATTTTGACCCAAAAGGAACCATGTGTAAAGTAGGAGCCAAAAGATGCTTCGTTGTTGAAGAGATTAGCATAATTAAAAGAAATCATGTAATTTGAACAAGACAAAAAGAAAGATGCCTTGAGGGCATCTCAGAAATCAGCAAGAAACAGCATGCTCAAAGTTGCTAATATGTCAGCTATTCATTTGGGAAGAAAGTCTGTGGAAAACCTGCAGGAGAAGGACCCTAGGGAATTGCTGCTCTGGGATTCATTTCAGCATAAGCAGCCACCCAGACCCTCAGGGGTTGCTGCTGCCTTGGTCCAAGGGACCTTGAGTACTACTTACACTAATGGCAGAGTTGAGCATTGTTTGCATGATGAAGATTTTACTTCACAGGCATGCAGAATGCAAATGTTGTGAGTCAGTGAAGCTATAACTGGATTTCAAGAAATCTCTGGGAAACCAAAGAAGCCTCTCAAACGCCAATGACTAAAGCTGTGGGAATGAAGTGAAAGGTGTAGGTGGAACTCTGAGAAATCAGAAATGCCAGAGACATAAAACATCTTCTGAGGAAAGCTTCAACTGTGAGTAGAGCTAGCCCAAGAAAGACTTGTGGGCTGCAAGCAGCAAGGTCACATGGGTTGGGCTATGGCAGCCCTCTGGAATTCACATTCCACCATCATGTACCCAGAATACCAGGCAGAGATTCAGGACTTAATGTTTGCCATGCTAGATCTTAGTCCTGTTTTGCTCTCATTCTTTTCTTTTGCCCTATTCTTTAATTTAGAAATGGAAAAGTTTATCCTGCATAATTGTACCTTGGGATTATGTCACTTTTTTAGTTTTACAGTTTTTAGTTAAGAGTATGTTTTGAGTCTCAGAAAAGACTTTGATTTTGGGTGAAAGAGGAAAGGACAATAGAGAAAAGGGGAAAAATGCAAGTCAGTTATACTATTAGTATCTTAGTTCATGAACAGGAATATATGTGCTAATATTGATTGAAGAAATTTTTATGCCCACATCTTGTACCCTGAGCAATTACTTTAAAGATAACAGCATGTAATGTATTAACTACTGTTATTCTCCTATTACTTTGTTATAAAATTTTGTTTCACCTTTTTTCCACAAAATAAAATAAAAGATGTGAGAGAGCCAATTGCAAAAAAAAAAACTGGAAAAAGAAAAATGCTGAAACTTTTCAGTCTTAAGTGAAAGCACTATTCAGTTTTGGGTTGTATACAAGATAGTTGTATTGTGTTATAGATAATTATGACTTTGTGCTTATTTGAAAGTTAAAATGGGTTAAAGAGTGTTTTTGAATGTGAAGTTGACAAAGGGTGGGAGACAATGATAGTGTCCACGTTATTGGCTTGGAACCTTCAACAGTATGAAGGAGCACACACAGATGCATACAGACACATATAATGAATCATAGAGTTATGGTCATGGGAGCTATATCTGGTCCCTTACCATGTACCTTCTTTTCTGACACTGTTCCTTTCACGTGCTTCCTGGTTTCTGTGAATTAATCATCTTTTGTCTGACTTTCTCTTCCACCATGATGGAGAAATTTGACCATGGGGTAAATTTCCTGAAAGCATGAGCCAAAGTTAATCTCTCCTCCTCTAAATTATAAATATTGGGAATTGTGTCCCAGTGATGTGAAAGCTGACTAATACAATATATAAATGTAAAGAAATTTGATTACATGATTTATTTAATATTTCCTTTTGAGGATATACATAGCCTTATTCTTATGTACAGGGAATACTTTTGTACTCCCAAAAGTTTTATACATACTTTTGTTAAAATCACTATCATGCTGAGTGATAATTTTTCTATCTTCACATATAATGGGATGAATTTGATTTAATGAAATATAACAGGTAGAACTCATATCCATGTTTCTTTTTAGATGTGTTCATTAAAGTGAATCATCTACTCACAGTCTAAATTTCACACGTAAGGGGAATCCAACTCTAGGTCTGCTGAGAAAGAACTTCCTCCGAAAAGCTAGAAAAGTCTCATGAGATCAAACATACTCAAGGACAAACCCTTTTTCTTGGTGGATGTGGTCACCACTGACATTTATCCTGACGGATGCGCTCCTTGCTCTTCCAAGCATAGGCAGGAGTGATTTTGCTGAGGCTGCAAGCTGGTGACTACAATGTAGTCCCCTGTAGCAGTGCGTTAAGCCTTGATTTTCTCATAATTCCCATAGATCACTTCCCAGCAATTATTGAAACCACAGAGCTACTTTTTTTCTTTTGCTTTAAGAAAAATTACTCAAAAATTCTTCAAATTATCATGTCTCTCACTTCTAAACTTTGATAAAACATTTGTGGTAATCTTTGAATTCTATACACTCTAAATATCTGGATAGAGATTAAATTTTAGGGTCTTTTCAATTTTTCCTTCTGTTTGTCAAACTCTAAGTTTATTAATGAAGTCCTCATAATAGGAAAAAATATTTTAGCAAGTTAATTGGTATAGAACTGTGGTGAGTAAAATGCTAAGATGACTCCTATGCTTCCTGCCCTTTGTGTGTGTAGCTCGTAAAATGCTCTCCCCTTGAATGTGAGTGGGCTCAGTCTAATCAGCAGAAACCTCTCAGAAGAGGTCCTAAAGACACAGGGAAAGTCAGGGAAATTTAAAGATATGTCTGATGCTTTTTGCTTACCTTGGATGAAATGAGTGGCATGTTATAAAGAGGGCCATAGTACAGGAAACGTGAACAATCCCTAAGTTTTTCTTCAGGAAGTAAGTTCTGACAATAGCTTGGAACAGGGCCCTGAGATCCAGTTGAGAACATGTCTTGTTTGACAAATTGATTTTAGGTTTATGAAATTCAACCAAAAACTCATTTACTCTGTGTGTGAACTTTTAATCTACAGAAATTGTGGGATAATTAGTAGACACTTTTTTAAACCACTGAATTTGAAGTAACTTCATATATATCATAGGAATTAAAAATGGAAAAGTCTAAAAAGTTTCAGGAAAAAAGCATATTAATAGCTGAAAGAGTTATAGGATATTGATAGTTTTTTCTCACTAACCTGTCATTTGATGGAGGGTGAATTTTGGTATTTGGTGTCTTTTTACATCTCTGGTTTTCACCTATTATCTGGTTCACAATATTACAAAGATTACATTTTTGTTTTTATTGTTATCTTTTGCCTGCACTTGGAATTGAATCTAGTACATGTGCATGGTAGGCAGAGATGTACTGGTCAGATTTTTGTGGCTGCAACAAAATACTTGACATCTGAAAACTTGAAGAAGAAAAGTTTTATTTCTGTTCACAATATTAGAGGTTGAAGTCCATAGTCGGTTATCTCAAAATCTCAAGCATTATGGTAGAAGAGCACGGTGGTTCATTTTATGACAGCCAGGAAGCAGAGCAGGCTGGAAAGAGCCATTGAGGGTAGAAAGTGAAATGAAATATAGCCAGTGAGCTCGTGACCCTGTGACCCAACCAGACACACTCAGAAGTGTCTTTGCTAATCTATTAGCCAATTGAATTGCTAAGCTTAAACCAATGGACTTGATAACCAAGATCCATCAGCACAAAGGGCATTGATTTGTTGAATAAATTGTTAGATAACATGAACCAGCAAACATTTTTATCTCAAGAATATTAACAATGAAAGAGAAGAAATATCCATGGTTACATGAGGAAATTGCAAGATTGAGTGAAATACTTTTCCAATAGCCTTTATTTAAGTTTTTTAAAATAAAATTTGGCAAAAGAGTTTGAAGTTTAATGGAAAATAAAGTGTGATAAATTGACATAAACTTAAGATGAATCTTTCAACATTTAATGAAATATACACAGTCTATTAATTGCCATTTTTGTTTTGGAAACAATACTTGTTGTAAGACATCTTTTTCTCAGAAACATTTATAGATCGTGCAAAAAATAAAGTCACTTTAACCGTTAACAGCAAGAAAGAGCACACACAGATGCACACACCCACATATAAAATGAATTAACTGAACACTAGTGTTCCTGAAAATCCTACATTCAAAATAAGGTATGTGTGAACACGGGAGGCATTACAATCTAATGTTATATAGCAACAGAATCTAATACAATTTGAGACTTCATACAGAGAGCAATCATATCAGAGAGTATGAAGGTGATAGTTCCTTTTTACTAAATTCTGGTAAGAGCATTGGGAATACATTTCACGTTCAATCCTGGGGATCACTGGACTGAGAAGGGAGAAAAAGAAATTTATCAGTGAGAAATAGGTGAGAGAAGAGATATGGAAGGTTGGGATGTTAGAAAAATTGAGACATTTGGGGAAAATAAGAAAATAACTTATAACATCTAATTGACCTAAATCATCTGGAGTAGGTGAAATTTTCTTCAGTTACATGGGTAGTGGAGTCACAGAAGACACTGAAGAAATTACCCAAGCAGTGTTTCCCAAAGGTTACCTTGAAAACAATTTCTTTAGGAATCTGAATGAACTCTGGAAAGCAATTCAATCTTAGAATTTTTTTCCCCAATGATCTTTCCTATCGCTTTCCACTCTTCATCTTGTTATTTAACAGTTTTGTTCCATCTAGAGCTTCATTTTTCTTTTTCTTACAAACTGTAAAAAATTTCATGTAGAAATTTTTCCTAGTTTTGCTCTGGTTGTTGCTGCTATGCACAACAATCACAAGATTGATTAAAAAATCTCAGGATAGTTAATTAATATATTCTTATTTAGCAGAATTATGAACTTCTTAATGTGATTTATTAAGGTAAAATACAAACAATATCAGTGATGACATATTACATGTTTTTGTGCATTTATTTGAGTGTTAGGAGAATTCAGAATATACAATAACACAAAAAATGGCAGGTGATAGTGCTTTGATTCATTTAGAATTCTAAAATATATGCTCTATGCCTGTGGTATATTTGAATTTTATTGGCTTCAGTTTCACAGTCATAAGCTTCTAACAGCAGTGCTTTTCCCATAGTTGGATTTCCTTTTTCCTCTCGGGGCTTTTTATAAAAATAAAAAAAAATACCTTTTATTGTAATCAACATTCATTGGATCTTTATTATAAAGTTTTGTAAAATGGTCAAAAATAATTTTTACACAATTTTGTTCTTCATGCTGTTTCCACCTGGATGGTGGTAACTCATTCGAGTTTCTGCATTGTTAAGCAGTTCTTGATCATGTCCTTCCTGAAAGAGTCAAACCTGCCTAGCCCTGGTGAGATTCTCAGGTATTTTTGTGATGGGTTTTGCGTATTCCAGCCTGCTGACAGAGCAGTGCGTGCTGCATGTTAATACTTTTCATTTCTTTCCTCCTCCTCCCCACCTCCCTTTACAGTCCTACCCTTGGAAAGAAGGAAGGGTTACCTTTTTCCTTTGAATGATTAGATCTTGAAGTTGTCACTATTGTGTCTGTAGTGACTGATGTCAGGGAAGGGTAAGATTGAATCACAGTCGTTCTAGAGCAGGAGGATATACCTGCCAAAAAAGGGTTAATGGCAACCCTCTAGGCCTCTTACTGAGCAATTGTGTTTCTACTGAACAAGAAGTTAAAAGCTTTTTAAACTGCATTTTCTTTGTAAAGACTTATTTTTTAAGTCAGTACATTTTTGTCAAAAATAGGGCAACAGTATACCTTGAGGCCATTTCGTAATATATGAATATGCTATTTATATCAGTTGTAAAAATTGATAAATACAGTTAGTATGAGTGAAGGCAATTAGTACTTAATGAGCCACTTCTTAGTAATTTCCTCTAACTGAATTCATAGAGGTGTTTCAACCAATTAGAGTTATACATATGGATTTTTTTCTCATAATTATTAATGACTTTGGTATGTCAAGTCTATTTTGCTGGTGGGAAATGGGTTTCCTCAATATATTTTTAGTCTGACTCCATTTTTAAGAAGTAATGTGAATCTGTAATTCAGTATACTCAAATTTTAATCTCATATTTATTTCTTTTTAAAAAAAATACTTATTACTTCAAGATAGGTGAAACATAATTATATACAAAAGAGGTGATTTATTCTCCTTCAGTTGCAACCCAGAGCTCATCCTTTGGCTATTATTGAGAGGAGGGGTAAAGTGAAACTTTTTTTTATACTACCAGGCTTAATGACTTGAGTTTCTTTAATATCACTAATAAAAGTATGTTTTTTTAATTGCTGTAAAACCATGAATGCAGAGTTCTTCACCCTTCTTATTTTTATTTTTTATTTTTTCTGAGGTAGAGTCTCACTATGTAGCTCAGGCTGACTTTGAACTCAGTATTTAGCCCAGGTTGGCCTCGAGCCCATGGTGATCCACCTGTCTCAGCCTACCCAGTGCTGGGATTACAGGCACATGCCATTATACCTGGCTTCACTCTTCTTATTGGCCCCACTATGGATGTAGCTTGTGGGTCAGTGAGTAGTGCATATAGAGATCTTCGCAGTCCTTCATGATCAATTGTGAAGCATCTTTGGCATTGGTGGTTCCTTTGGAGATGTGACTGCATCATTTGATTTGTTTCCAACATACTGAAATACCAGATTCCTTTGATGGGCTTAATTACCACCAACTCTGCAAACACCAATTTCAACGATTTTCTTGGTTCTTAACTCAGAGGATAAAAGGCAAAATTCAAATCCATTTTCTTATCTCTTAAAACAAAAGTATCAGGCTTACCACATACACTGTCTCTGTTTCATCATAGAGTACAGTAATTTGTCTACAGTGTTCTTTTCCCATACTAAAAGAGATCAGTTCATACTGTAGGTAAACATATGCCCAACTGTAGTAAGATATTGATCCCAGTTTTAGAAAGACCACTGCAAATTTTTGAAAGTCTTTCTTACTACTTCTGTGAGTTTAAAAGGAAGACACAATTTAGTATCATCCCAAATTTCCTTAGGAATATGAGGAACTTGTCAAACACCAACCTCTCAGAATTTAGCACTTTTTATTAAATGTCATATCCACATTCCCAAACTGGGTAATCTCTTCAAAAGGAGGTCTAGACCAATGGCAAGTTGTCCAAATCATTGTATCTTTGTGAAAATGGAACAGATATCCAGACCCAAGAATTTGTGACCTTATATAATCATCTTATTATTTCAAAAGTTATGTAATTTTTATGGATTTCTAGTTCATATTGGGTACTGAATTTCTAAAGCAAATTTTCAGGCAAAATGAGAAGATGCATTATGAACAAATACAACTATGAGAGAACGTGAAGCACTAATATAAAAGTTTCTGACTTCTTAGTGCTTCTTCTTCTGCTATGCTAGCTCACTTAATAGAGACATTTCCTCAATGAAGCCACTGTGGTATAAAAATCAAGCATTCCTAGCAATTTAGATGAAGCCCAATCCTCAAACTTCTTACTTCAATCTCTAATAAGGTATAAACTCACTTACAATCATGTTAACATACCTGAGTGCAATCAAAGATGTGTCCTATTTTAGTATTATCCCTTCATTATTCCCCTACTAATTTACTTCTTTAACCACAACTGACTTTCTTCCTGTGCCTGGTACATATCCAGCTGATACATACTTCTTTATCTGTGCATTTTTAAAATTTCTTTTCTTATATTATTCTTCGCATAAAATATTTCACAATGCACACTGTCTTCATTCTTGTGCAGCTATGGACTGGGCTATGTTATCGCCAAAGCTCCAGTTAACATCTGGAAGCCTAAACTCCAATAAGACTGTATCTGTTGATAGGGTTGTAGGAGATAGTTAAAGTTAAAAGAGCCCATAAGTATACCTTTGCGTGTATGTGTGTGTGTGTGTGTGTGTGTGTGTGTGCATGTGTATGTGCAGGGGGAAAAATCCAGTAGTACTTTCACCTTATAAGAAGAATGAATGTGTTTGCATCAATAAAAGATCATTTGGGTCCACTGAGAGATAATGTTTATCTACAAATAGAAGAGGTTTCACTATGACTCACCTTGCTGGTAGCTTGATCTTGGACTTCTTAGCCTCAAGAATTGTGGGAAATGAATTTCTGCTGCTAAAGTTACCCAGTCTATGGTATTTTTGATGTAGCAATTCAAACAAACCAATATGAACAGTGATCCCTATCATATCTCCTTGCAGAGTTGTTCGAATTTCTGAGTCATTTCCTTAACATCAAATATGATTCATGACTTGATCCTTCTTTTTGACTTGTAACTTCACTCTCTCTCCTCTGTCACTTACTTATGTTACAGAGGTCCAATGTTTCCTTTTTATTTCATTTCAATCATCACACTCTGGGACCAAAAACATTAGCATATAGTTAACAATTACTTTCTCAGATTCGACTTAGTTCTAGAGGATGCTTTATCTCAGAGGATGCTGTACTCTCAGTGGTGACTATATCTCCATGAACAGAACTCAGATAGCAAAAGAGAAACTACTAATGTGCTCCATGAGTTGTTATAAAACTACACACACACACACGCACGCATGCACACACAAATTCACACTTAAGTATTATGTAAAAAACAATATGGTTGTCATCATTACTTCAGAAATTATTCTCTAGTTTTCCACTATAGCTTTCTTGTTGAAAAATTTAAAAATTAATTAGAAATTTTGCACTATCCTAGACAACTTCATTGTTACTCAATGAACCTTTCTCCCTATCACATATTGTCCACCTACTCCTCTTTCAAAGCATGTTAACTCATTTGTATCAATGTGTGGAGATAGAGTTCTCTAAAGACTATATCAAATCTTAATTTTGCAACACGGAGACAAAAGTATAAACAGTACCAGAGATGATGGCATATGGGCTATTATTGTGATACAATGAGTGATAGATTCCATGAAGAATAATGGACATAATACTTCAGAGATCATGGAACAGAGAAGTTCTAAATCCTAACTTAGATATTAAATTTCATGATTAGCTGAATTAATTCAATGCATGAAACAAATAACACCAAGAATGAGAATATGTAACCTAAAATATTTCAGATATATACAAGCTGAGTAAAATAAAACCTTGAAGAGAAAACACAAATTAGTGAATAATTTTATAGATATGTTTCCATATGTAATCACATGCAAAAATGTGTATTTAGCCTAATATTCATATTCCTTTACTACCTGCTTTTGTCTCTTTTACAAACAAAATCATAAATCACCTCTGCTATTGAAGATAATTTCACAAAATAAGTTTCATAAGTTATTAGCACTGTGATATATAAAGTTCAAATAATAATTTTTGTAATCTCATGTTACTGAAAAGATACTCATCAATTTTTTTTTGTTGTAGGTAATGGGAAGAAATTGAGTAACAGTGAAACTGTTTCTTCAGAATTAATTTGCTGAAGTATAACATGTTGAGAAAAAAGATCTGTGTTACCTTGGGAGGTTTAAAAAAAATTACTTTCAACCATACATTGTACCAATTTGCAGTTCCTATACTACCTTTAGTATAACTGCTGGCAATCATTTACAGGAGAGGGACATTCATTGGAATTATTCTCTAGCCCTAAATGTTTTAAGATTTTATTTTCATTTGTATTTGTATAAACAACAGTTAAAATTTTACATTTAATTGTTTTAATAATGATTTTCTCCACTATTTACACAAACTGGTGTACTTTGGTAACCCTTTTTCCTAAGCTACATCATTGGGTTCCATATATCTTTTCCACAATGTAAAAGATATCACAACACTCTATTCTTTCTTTTTCTCCCCTCCCTTCCCCACCTTTCCCCTCCCCTTCCCTCCACTACCCTCTTCTTTCTCCTC
>RJWT010005148.1:0-31598 GCA_004365215.1 Cuniculus paca | reverse complement strand
TCTCTCCCATGCCCCACCCCCATACCACTTCCTACCTCATTTCTGTTCTCCACCTGCTCTACTTCAGGTATGTCCTTGTTTTCCTATGTGATAGGTTTTTGTTTTGTTATGTTTTGTTTCAATTTAAGAAGTAGGACTTTGCTTCTGTCTGCTACAGACATCCTTATGATGTAGTAGCTGATGTGCATGGAGTACTTATTACAGACTAGGCACTGTTCTTAGTATTGAGCAGTATCATGTCATCTGATCCTCACAGCAATCTAGAGAGCTGTTGTCCACATTGTACAATGAGGAAACTAAAGTCTGCAGAGGTTAAGTGATTTGCCCAAGAATACATAGTGTTGTTGAAAAATAAGGGAAGGTTTTTTCTGGACCTTGAAAAGACAGAAGGGGTGGTTGTATGCCAGATTGTATCTGGTTATCATTAAAAATATGTCACATCCTACTTTGCTCAGATTGATTTAATAATGACTAGGTCTGGACTGCCTGATATTAGAAACTGGCCTCATTAAAAAATGAACTTTTCCCATTTAAAATAGAATGCCATATGTAAAAATACTAATTTCAGAAGAAGAATTTTTTAAATGTGAGCCCCTTGGGAGTATACCAGGAACATCTTCATATTGCTTTACATTAACAGAATTTAGTCATACCTTACTATTTTTGTAATTTGTTAAAATATATGTATAATAGCCAGTTATGGTGGCGCATGTTTGTAATTCCAGTGCTTGGGAGGCTGAGGTAGGAGAATTGCTGGGACTTCAAGGCCAGCCAGGGTTACATAGTTCAAGGTTAGACTGAAGTGCATAATGAGACCCTGTCTGAAAAAAATTTATTTAAATAAAATATGTATATTTTACTGATTTGTAAGACAAGTAAATTGAAGTCAGTGAAACTCAGCAGGAAATCCTTATCCTTTGCTTTTAGTGGGTTCAGGCTCACTTGAGAGTCTAGAGAGGTACCTGGTCTTGATGAAGCCTTTGCAGTTTGGGGCCAGGGAAGAATCATTTGTCATAGTTGCTGCTGGGTTTTCTGCTTGGACTCTGCATTGTTCTGGCAAAGCCCTGCATGTATGTGCTGTGGGCTGATTCTTAGGTAACTTTGACCTCGTCCTTGGGCAAAAGTTAACCAACAATAAAGATTTCCAAGGTGAAAAAAATGTTTACAATGCTTTAAGCTTCTTGTTTTTCTCCCAGTTTTGAAAGCTTATAACTGCCAGTTTGCATTACTTTATCTTGCTTAAGAAAACCTGACATTTTAAAATCTAAATTTCAAAAAAAAAATTTTTTTTTTAAATCCAGATTTCCACAAGGAAGTATTGAATAAGTTAAAGTTATTATAACATATTACTAAATATGTTAATGTTGAACTCATTAAAACTTATAGTACTTTGGGCCTGGGGATATAACTCAGCAGCGTAAGTGCCTGCCTGGCAATCACAAGGTCCTGAGTTCGATTCCCGGTACCAAAAAAATTTTTTAACGTTATAGTACTTTTTAAAAATTCATTATATATGATTTTGGGAGAACATGTTTGCTTTTTTACAGTGAAGTATTTTTTAATGGTCTCTAACCAAGGCAGTAATTTCACAATGTGGCCTATTCATAATTTCACAGATAATTATGTTTTCTTCTTGCACCCTGAAAGACCTGTATTCAGTTCCCAAGACTAACAAAAATTCTGTCAAATGCATCTTGCTTGCTAAACCTAGATGAAAATGTCACTTCTTTTGTAGTTGACACACTGGAATAGTATAGGGTATAAATCTTTCTGTAACCATTTGATCAAGGCCATTGGTAGGCTTTCCAGAGAATACTTCCTTTTTAAACCATAACAAAAAAAAGCTTTATTAAAAAGAGTGTCAGCCATTTACAGAAGTAAAGTGAATAGTATAATGAACCTCCTGTACATGTCACTCAACTTTAGCAGTTTGTGGCCAGCCACGACGTTCCATCTGTGCCCCTACCCATTTCCTCTGCCTCCCACCATTCCCAGTTATTTTGAGGCAGATTCCAAATGTCATAAGATTTGCAGAAAATACTTTTGAATCGCTCTTCCATCTTGTAGGATTTGGGGATGCACCATTGTGGCAGAGGCAAATCACATTTATTACTGTCTGCATACCTAAAAAACGTTAATATTCTCTCTTGCAGTCAAAGACACCAGCTTTGGTATTTGAATATATCAATAATACAGATTTTAAGGTGCGTATACTTTTTCTTTCTGGTGCAAGATTGATGGAGGGTGGAAAAGTGATGCTAAGTACTCTTAAAACTCTGGAACACAGAGAGACCAGTGATATCATTGGTGAAAGCAGAAAACAACACTCCTTATATCATGAATGCAGGATATAAAAAGTAGCTGTAATTGTAGCGTTTAGTGAGATTAATTTATCTACCCTTTGCTTTGCTTGCTCTGGTAGTCGCTGCTCAGCTAGTCTAAGCTAATACCTCCTCGTAATACTCCTGTTTTAGGCAACATAGTTCTAGATGGATGATAACTTTGGTTTTCATAAGAAATCTTACATTGCTGATAAGGGATAAACTGATGTGTAGGGCTCTTCTAAAAGAAGCAGTGTATTGGATTGGAGCTATCAACTAATGATATATATTTAAAAATTTATTATATATAATTTTGGGGGAATATGTTTGTCTCTGTACGGTGAAGTATTTAATAGTCTCTAACCAAGGCAGTAATTTCACAGTGTGGCCTATTGATAATTTCACAGATAATTATGTTTTCTTCTTGCCCCCAAAAAAACTTGCATTCAGTTCCTGAGACTAACAAAAATTCTGTCAAATGCATTGACACTCAAATAACGAGTGTGTGCTCATATGCACTGTAGAAAGCAGATGATACCAAAAACCTAGTTGAGAGTCACTGCTTTAGAAGAGCCCTATTCTGGGGGATGTACATTTTCTTATACTCAAAATGTATATTATTTGAGACTTTGAATTTTTTTAAAAGCATAGTTTTAAACTTTTTTCATACACTGAAACTTTAACTTATGATGTGGTTTTTTCCTCTTTTAGAGCACAAATTAAAAATATAAAAAATAGAAGTGTTGGTTTTCAGAGGCATTGGGTAGATGGTTAGGTGTCTGTATCTCTGGCAGTGAATCAGACTTGTAATTTTGTTCAAATAGAAGCTGGGGATGAAACCAAAGCCCCAGATAAGGATGCTGTTATCAAGAGTGATAGTTTGGGTGAAAATAAAAGATCTTATCCCGACATTTAATTCTCTTAGGTAATCACTCTAAGGCTAATGAAAAATAAGCAAAATAGATTATTTTCACTTATAAAACAATAAGTAGCAAGTTTTATGTGCAGTATAGAGTTTCCCATGTGTAGCAGATATTCCTGTTAATGTGACTTCTTACAGTAAAATAGTTCTTAAAAGAGGGATATAAAAAAAAGTGAGATATAAATATTTTCGTTCAATAACATAGTGTTTCTTAGCTGATAGGGCTCTATACCATGTAACCGATCCAATGAAATCACCCAGATTTATCAAGGCATACATATATGAATGGGAATGTGCAAGTATGTCTTAGAGAACTAGATAGGCGTTAATAAAACCAAACATTTTCCTGATGCAAAAGATTGAAGAATAGCCAGGTGTGGTGGTGCACACCTGTAGTCCCAGCACTTAGGAGACTGAGGCAGGAGGGTAGCCATGAGTTTGAGGCCTACATAGTGAGTTCAAGTTCAGCCTGAACTGCATAGTGAGACCCTGTCTCAAAAACAATTTTCTTTTAAAAGATTAAAAGGTAGTATTAATGGAACCATCATAGTGCACATACCTGTAATCCCAGCTACTTGGAGAGTGAGGCAGAAGGACCATAAATTTGAACCCAGCCTGGGACCATAGCAAGACCATAAACTATATAGTAAGACAATTAAAAAAAAATTCTTCTTTTATTTATTGATGGTTCCTACTTTTGTTGTTTTTGTGCTGGGGATCGAACTCACGACCTCACACTTGCCAGGCAGGCATTTGTGCTGCTGAGCTAAATCCCTGGCCTGATTCCTACTTTTGATTGCTAACATGTAATAATTTCTCTTTTCTCACAGCTTTTAAATACCTGTGCTTCATTGGCTAGCCTCACATGTCAAATTTCACTTCAGCAGTTTATGTTTCTTAAAAGTGACATATGCCCAGTTGATGTAACAATGTGCTGTAGATAGCTGGCAGAAATTCTGATTCCTTGGGAAAATCTCATTCCTCTGGGATCTTACCCTCAAAGGAATATTTTGAAGAAGATAGGCATTCTCTAAAAGCTTTCTTCGGAGGGCTAGATCATGGGAGTGTTTTTGAGGCTTGCAACATCAAGAACATCTTTATCTCACCTTCCCAATTTATGTATTTGCTGAGTAGAATTCTACATTACAATTCATAATTTCCTCAGTTTGAAAAGATTGTTCCAGTATTACCACTGAAGCCATTCCAATTTCATTTTACATGACTTTTCCCCCCTTTTATCTGGAAGCTTTTCAAATTTTGTCTTCGTTCCTATCTTCTAAAATTTCACAATGATGTGCTGTCCTCTTGGTCCCTTTCATCTTTTGTTCTGGATACTTGCTGGGCTTTTTCAATCTAAAAACTCATTTCCTTCCATTTGGAGAAAATATTTTTTACATTCTTTGATTTTCTTTCCTTTCTTCTTTGTTCTCACTTTCTAGAACTCATTCAGATATTAAACTTCGTATCTTAAAGGTCCATTTCAATCTCTGAACCTTAAAAACTGTGTCCTATTATGTTTTATGTGATATCTTCTATTTTCTCACTGACAATATTGTATTTTCTCCCTTTATGCCTTTTCTTTGTCTTTCTTCCAAATTCCTTTGTGTGTTTGTGGTGCTGTGACAATTGTCTGAAATGTCATGGTTCTTGAATATATGCTCGTATTGTCGAGTACTGCTCTGAGAAGCAGTTATCTCTTGTCTTAAGGACATATGCCTGACTGCTGGCATTGTCATAGTGTCAAGCTGATAGCTATGAGGGTGGTATAGAGCCATTTAGTTTCCTCTCCTGTTTTATTTGGGGGATTAAACTGTTTTCTGTTTTCAACCCACTATTTACCCTCAGCAGTATCTGAGGTCTTCCATTCTTGAGCTTTTCTGTAGTTTTTCAGCTAGAGGTTCCGTGCTGCCTGATCTCCTTTACTGTTACAGAATTTTTAGGTTTTTTGGTCTTTTAAGTCAGCTGGACATGTTTTCTGGCTTCAGAATATTGTCTTATCCACTCTCTTAGTGGATTGAGGGTTCTTTGTTTTTATAGTGCAGTGCTGGGGATTGAACCTATGGCCTTCACAACCAAGCTTCTTCCCCAGGCCTTTTTTTATTTTGAGACAAGGTCTTACTAAATTGCCCTCCTGCTTGCACCTCCCAGTGTGGGGGTTACTGGTACGCATCCCTACTCCCGCCACACACTCAGTTCTTGAGACTTCCTCCCAGTTGTTTTTATTGTTATTTTGAGGAGCTTCAGGTAGAAGCAGGAGGTTTGCTTCTACCACAGTTAACTGGAGGTCTCCTTTGAATGTTAGAGCCATGAAATTTTAGTCAGTTTAAAAGATCATTAAATATCAGGTAAGTAGCAGATGAATATTTTGGAAAAGGAAATCATGGTAGGAAAATTACTTTCTTTTCCAGATGGTATGACAGGACCCAAACAGGGCAATCAGTTGGTTTAATATCCTAATGTCCTAAGGCTTTTTATTTTGCACTGTGCACTGTGTCTCTTACTAGGGAAGTTGGGTTTGGTGGTTTTTTTGTTTTTTGTTTTTTGTTTTTTTCCTTTTTCCTTGTAGTGTAAACTGTTACAAGTGATTTCAAGGTATTGCCCAAAGAATGTGTGTGCCTGGCTTGGTGTCAGGGTAAATCAGTGGTAATGCAGCTCAGTGGTGGAGCATTTGTAGCATGCACAAGGCATTGGGTTCAATCCCTTGTACCACATATAAAACGGACAGTCTATAGTTCATTCTTTTCAGTCATTTTATTGGCACAATCAGTAATCAATTTTGATCTGTAATTTTCTTTTTTTGTAGAGTCCTCTGATTTTGGTATCATTTATATTATATGAAATAAATTGGGGGATTTTCCTTGTTCTAGTCTCTGAAAGTATGTAAGATAGGTAAATCTGGGGAGTTGTCTTTCAAAAATGGGAGGGAGACTTTGAATTCTTTCTTTCTTTCTTTCTTTCTTTCTTTCTTTCTTTCTTTCTTTCTTTCTTTCTTGTCTTTTTATAGCCCAGGCTGACCTCAAACTCATGGCAATCTTCCTGCCTCAGCTTCCCAAGTGCTAGGATTACAGGCATGCACTACCATGCCCAGCCTGTGTGTCCCTTTTTGAAACATGCTATAAGTTAGGACTGGGGATGTAGCTTGGTGTAAGAGTACTTGCCTACCATCTTCAAAGTTCCGGGTTCAATTCCTGGTATCCCGTAAAACTGAAAACGTGCCGTAGGCCAAAGATTTTTCTAGGTTTTCCACTTCTTATGTCTATTTGGGTAATAATATATTTCTAAAAAGTTGCGATAGAATTCTCTTAAGACTAAAAACTAATGCATCTGTAGTTATCCTTTCCTTTTGTTTTATATATTATCTGAACTAGGTGTGGTGGTGCACATTGGTAATCCCAGAATTCTGTGAGACTGAGGCAAAGGTGTTGTAAGTTCAAACCTAGCCTTTGCAGTTTAGCAATTTAGCAAAACCCTGTCTCAAAATAAAAACTTTTAAACAAGATCTGGGGACATAGCTCAATGTGAAGGCCCAGGTTTCAGTCACCAGTAGTACTACTAAATAAGTAAGTAAACATTATCTATTATCTTTTATCTATGGCTTTGCATTATCTTTTAAAAATGTAAATCAGTTTTTCTGGACATCTCATACTAATTCTTTCAAAAACCTAACTTCCAAGTTTATTCTCTACTTTTTCTATTTCCTTCTGGTTTTTGTTTTTTTTTTTTTTTTTTTTTTTTTGGTACTAGGGGTGGAACTCACAACCTTGCACTTGCCAGGCAGGCACTTATGCCACTGAGCTAAATCCCCAGCCCCCTGTGCTCCTATCTTAATTATTTTTCTTCTTTCTGCTTTCTTGGGTGCTCACTGTTTTTCCTCCTATCTTGAGTTAAAGTCAGCACAGTTGATTTGTGGATTAGGATTTTTGTTCACATACCTTTTACTTCAAAAAATTCAGCTGGGTGTGGCAGGACATGGAGGATTGCCATAAATTCAAGGCCAGCCTGCACTACAGAGCAAGACCCTGTCTCAAAAAAAAAAAAAAACATTTTTTTAAACCTACTGAAAATTGTAACACATACCCAGAAATCTTTTGCCCAGATTTATAGGTGGTTAATATTTTAGCACATTTGCAGTTGTTACTCTACCTTCCCTTTCTTTGTCTTTTTGCTGAGTCATCTTAAAATAAATCGCAAGCATCATCATACTTCACTCCTGAATATGCTAGAGCTGGAAGTAGGTCATTCTCCTACGTGATACTCTGAGCATACATACCCCCGAGAAATTTAATGTTTATGCTGTAATGCCATCTAATGTAGACTCCATATTCAAAAATTTCCCTATTATTATTGTCCCAGTAATGTCCTTTCGAGCTATATGTTTGAATATATGGTTTAAGATCCATTTGAGTTTTTAAAAAATTCTTTTGCTGGGTAGGTGGTACACACCTGTAATCCTGTTGAGGCAGGGGGACTGTGAATTCAAAAACAGTCTGGGCGACGTAGCAAGACCATAACCATAATAAGACAATAAAAAACCTTCTTTTGTTGCTAATTCCTAATTCGATTACAGAAACTGTGATTTATACAATCTGAGCAATCCTAACTCAAAAATCTAAAAGCAAAATGTGCACTGTTTTAAAGTTTTTGAGAACCAACAAGGCACTGTAAGTTGAAAATTCAAACCGCACCATGAATCTTTGTTTCCTGCACAAAATTTTTTTGTTTTTTGTACCAGGGATCGAACTCACGACCTCACGCTTGCCAGGTAGGCACTTATGCCACTGAGCTAAATCCCTGGCTAGTTATTTAAACTGTTGTGTAACAGCCAGGTGTGGCAGCGCATGCCTATTATCCCATCAGTTGGGAACCTGAGGCAGAAGGATTTCTGTGAGTTCGAGGCCAGAGTGCACTACATAGCAAGGCCCTGTGTACCAAAAAATAACTAAATGAATAAATAGCCTTCAGACTGTGTGTATATAGGGCATATATGAAACATGCATGAATTAACTTCCTTCAAATGCAAATGTAAAAATATTTGTATATTTGGACGTAGTACACTGAACCGTGTATATGAGAAGTCTGAAAAACTATGAAACCTCAAACACATCTAGACCCAACCATTTCACATAAGGGATACTCAAGCTATATAATGTTAATTATTTGAAATTTCTGGAAGTTTATCTTGTGATTTCAATGCATGGTCATTTTTTATCCCACGCTTACTAGTTTAGTTCAGATCTATGGTCTACTAATTTTTCCCTTGTATTTAAAGGCACCAATTTGGTCATTTTCCCAAAATCATCAGTTAACATTTCATATATGTCAAAGTTATAATAAAAAAATAAGTGGTGACACTTAGAACAAAAGACAGAGCTTAAAAATGAGTGGGAAAAGCCAGTCTCCGTTAGCTATTGCACATCAAAATCCAAAATGTCTCAGGGAAAATGGTTCTGTTGACACATGCTTTTCCATTTTCTGTGCCTTTGGAATAGTATAAATAAAAATGAATAGACCCCCAAGAAAGCATCATTTGGACATTTTAAAGATTGATAAAAAACTCTAAATGGGCTTTCTCCTAAGAAGATGTAAGATTCACACTGCTATTTAGAGACTTTCTAAATCACTCGTGTTGTGGTAGACCTGGGCAGCTGACCCTGTGAGGCTTTAGTTGTTAGAGTGTGAGTTCATTTTCCTGAATTGGGAACAAATGTACTGTGACTGTAGGTCAGTAACATTTTCTCTCTCTTTTTTTGGTAAGTCTTTAAGAAAAGTGACATTTTTAGGTAATTGCCTCTAACTTTTATTTGCTTGGTTAAGGGCTCTAAAAAATGTTGACCTTGGCTTAATTTTGATCTTGGGGATTGATTACAAATTAGCAGTATCTAAACTGGGTGACCCTGGCATTAAAACACCACATTCACTCGCAGTTTATGTCCCTGTCTTCCCACTTTTCTTTCCCTGCTGCTTGGGGAGCCTGGGCTCTCTGGACCTCAGACTGAGCTGTATTTGTGAGTCGTGTGCCCTCTGTGTGCTGGTCAGCAGTCTCCCTGTGTGGCAGTCAGTGGGGAGTGGACCTCGGGTCTGACTGGTCATGATGCAGGTGCTCCTTCCCCAGCATCTGAAGGGCCCTGTGTGTCCATGCAGCAGGCGTGAGCAAGACCACTCTTGGCCATTCTGTGGCGTCTGTGACTTTGGACCCAGGGTCCTTGAGCCTGATGATAAAGTTGCAGGGTCTGCATCCTCTTCCTCAGACTTTTCAGAGTTTATTAGAAGGCCCAAGCAATTTCAACCACAGGCCCTTGAGAATAGTCCTGTGATAGAACTATTTTCTAGGAAAATGCAAATATGTTTGAGGCTTTGCAACAAACATGTGACTGGTAAGTACTTTCTTCCTCTTCACCATCATAATCTTCCGGGAAGCATAGGCTTGCTTTGTTTTTGATAAATCACTTCATGAAAATGTGAGCAAAGCTAACTTCTATAACTGGAGGGAAGGTGTGGTTCTTGTCAGTTCTCTCTAATTTGTTGCAGACTCTTCTATTTCTTGCCAGATAGTCTGTGTCTTGTTCCATTGACTGGTGAGCATCATAAAAATAACATCTGTGTAGACAGAGGACCTCCGTCCTTGGTGTGGAGTAGATACACTGCTCCGCTATATAAGAACTGAGAATATGGTTGAAGAGTTCTATGTGGAGGAAACAGGTGTACTGCTTAGTGATACAGTGAACCCTTGCCATATTTACGGGGTGGGGAAAGTTCAGAGATCTTGAATCACCAAACTGGTTACCACTACCAACCCCAACACCCACTTCCCCCTGTCATGTGTATAATGCACAGTGTGGAGGGAATATCAGCACTGGACCCTTAAAGTGAAGCAGCTTTTTTTTTTTGTCTTTTTGAGACAGGGTCTCACTATGCAGTTCAGGCTGACCTTGGGCTCACTTTGTAGCCCAGGCAGGTCTCAAACTCGCAATGATCCTCCTCCCGCAGCCTCCCAAGTGCTGGGATTACAGGAGTGCTCCAACACGCCCAGCTAAGTGAAGCAGCTTTGTGTTTACAACAGAGTAGAAATTTACCTCGAGAACTTTGGGTCACTTTCAGTGTCCAAGTGAGGAATGTTAACTCTGGGGGTGCTGCTGTTCCAGTGTCCAGTGAACATCCAGATGGCAAGGAAATGGCCTAGAGTCTAGAGAAGGTAGAGGCCAGCATCTGCTCTCTAGAAAGTACATGAGAAGGAGTGAGTTAACATTACAGGTCGAGGGGAAGGGGTGCTGAAGAGGGAAGAGCAGAGGCAACAAACACAGGCTCATGTGGTCCGAGAAGAAGAATCTTGAGGGTGGTGTGGGGATCAGAGCTCTGAAAGTCTCAGGATGCCAGGCTGAACCCTGGCGAGGCCTGAATTTTACACCCAGGAGGCTAAATGTTAGATGTAATTTGGTGTCCTCACACCCAGATCTCCTGTGAAGGGAGGGTGAGTGGCAGCCAGTCATTCAGGACTTTGTAATGCATACTGTCCCAAGCACTGTTACAAAGCTGGTGTCTTTCGTATTAAATAAAATTGATACTGGTTAGAATAGTTAGAAATACTATGTTGGCAATCCAAGGACACTTATTTTTAGACTGTGCACTGTTTACAAAGATGCTTGGTAGATACCACATGATATGAAAGGGAAGCCTTTCACAAATAAAAATCTGAAAGGGCTGGGGATTTAGCTCAGCGGCCTGAGTGCCTGCCTGGCAAGTGCAAGGTTGTGAGTTCGATCCCCAGTGCCGCAAAAAAAAAAATCTGAATAAAATAGCCTACATTGGTTTTCTGAAAATAAAATATCCCAGCCTTCTGAGGTTAGAGAATTTGATCTTTTCTCTTTCATGGGCTATCTATTGACTTAACATTCAGTTTAGCACAGTCTCTGCAAGTGATCCTTGGTGTGGAGTAGATACACTGCTCCTCTATATAAGAACTGAGAATATGGTCGAAGAGTTCTATGTGGAGAAAACAGGTGTACTACTTATGATACAGTGGACCCTTGCCATATTTAGGGGATGGGGAAAGTTCAGAGATCTTGAATCGCTGAACTGCACAGTGATGCAAGTGAGGCAAGTGATCTGCACACCCAAGATGGTCTCTTAAGCCCGAATCTGTGTTTTCCGGGTGTTGGTTGCTGCTGAATGCTGGCTAAGAAGTCTGCCTTGCAAAGCAGAGCTAGGAGGACAAAAACCCGGGGTTCGGTTGTTATGGAGCAGAAGCTGTCCTGAGCAGAAATGGTAATGTGTTTGTGCCTCTGTGCTTGAGTGCAGTTCAGCCCCAGCCAGGATCATCCCTAGCACTGGGGCACCTTCAGGACACCCAGTGTACTGGCCTGCACGTTTCACCTGCAGCTGTCTGAGGTTGATGAAACCATGTATTCTTACTAAGCGGGAAAGGACAGTTACTCTTACTTTCTGAAAGGGGGAGTGAAAAGAAAAAATGTAGCCTATTCCTCCGTATTTACACGTGAAACCACTTTTTATTAGCTTCCACGTCATTTTTACAAACAAAAAATACCTGTGGTTTTGTTTTCCTGCTTTACATAGACACATTGTACACACTGTGCTCTTTAAGGAGGTTCCTTTCTCTATGCTGTGTGAGTGCTGCCTAGATTGATGGGGAGAGAGATTTACTTGGGGTTGACTGAATATCAAAGGTGGTAGTATGGTTTTTGATGCAGGTTGTCATACTTTCAATGAACTTTGTAATCTAATTCTTAGAAATTGATTTTGTTAAACTTCCACTCGGTAGGTCTTCGAAATATCAGTAATGAAAGTTTTCATTCTTATGTCATTTTGGCTGGTGATCACTTTTGGTACCCCTCTCTTTTCTTCTTTCCCCCGTTCCTTTTTTCTTGCCCCTAAAACATAAGTTAATGCCTAGGAAACATTTCTTTTTTCCAGATAGGAGTTGGGTTTTGGGTAAGCAGAAGGCATAGGTTTTTCAAGTCTTTTGCCATCTCTAAACACTAGAGCACCTCATTTTTGTCCTGTTTCTTCACAAACACCCTGGCTGTCTTAACACTGTAACACCACATCAGCCAAGGGGCTGTGCTGTCCACTTAGAACTCATTTCTCCAGAACATACTGCAGCGGGATTGGTTTGTTTTATATGCAGTAAGAATATGAGAACAATTGGACAACTTAGACTTTACAGTAATGTAATCATGGGTATTAAAGTTATGGCATGCCAGGTGTGGTGGCGCACATGCTGTAATCCCAGCACTTAGGAGGCTGAGACAGGAGGATCTCCATGAGTTCAAGGCCAGCCTGGGCTACATAGTAAGTACAAAGCCAGTCGGAACTACATAGTGAGACTCTGTCTCAAAAAACCTAAAGAAAGTTATGGAGCATTAAATAGCAGAGATCTAAGTTGACTTAAATGTTTTCCTCCTATGGAATAAATGGATAGATGGATTTATTTCTCTTTTCTTCTGAAGATTGAAGTATTATACTCCTCATGTTTACCATTTATTCCATTTTATTTATCAGGTAATAAAAAGCCATGAGCTTCCTTAGTAACTTGAGGACTAAGTTTACAGATAATGGCTGACAGAATGCAAAAAGACTAACTTTGTGTTTTCTGAAATCTGTTTCAGCAACTCTATCAGATCCTGACAGACTTTGATATTCGATTTTATATGTATGAACTACTTAAAGTAAGTAGCATTCATAAACAGTGTACTTTTTTCAGGCTCATTCATTAAAGAAGTGTTTGAAAGGACAAAGAGAACACAAAATATTTTCTGATAACCAGAGAATTTTGTGAGGTTTACTTTATTGTTGAGGCCTCCATTAGGGACTTTCACATGGAAATTTTCAGGTAGAATTCGGAAGGATGGCCAAGTCAAGGGGTACTAGGGTTTTTATGCCAAAGATTAGAACCTGTCATAGTTCTTGGATTTTCTTTTTTGACACTTAATAGTACTTTTAGTTTTCTCTGTATAACAATCCCAGACTTAATGACTTTTAAAAAATAATTTGTTGTTTCTCATGATTCCATGAATTGGTTGAGCGATTCTTCAAGATCTGGGCCAACTTGACTCTAATAGGATGGTCCAGGATGGCCTCATTCACATATCTTCAACTTGACCTGGGAGAGCTGAGTTCTCATTTTCCAGGAGGTTAGTCCGGGCTACTGCCCATGGTGGTCTCAAGTTCTTAGCAGCAAGACGGCACTTTTCAACCCTCTATGTCATGTTTGCCAGTGTCCTGTTGGCAAAGCAAATCATATGAAGAACCCTGACCTCCAATAGTTAGAAATACCAATTCTTGACAGAAAAGTCACATGTATGGGAATGGCAGATGTTGAGAGCCCCCTTTTATTTTCCTATCTTTCAATGTCCCCTTGAATGAGACTACCTGTTCTTTCCCTCTGGCCACAACTACTATAGTTAATACAGGGAGAGTTAGTGGATAGACTTTCTAAATGACTTACTAGTCCTAAAGCACTATGAAATTGTGAATCATTAGTATGGAGGAATGATCTTCTTTAGTCTGTCTAGGTATAAAAATTAAGGAATTCTAAAGATTTATAAAATGGTATCAACTAGTGAGTTCTAACTTTTTAGGGTCATGGATCACTGGGAACCCAATGAAAGTTATGAACTCCTCCACCCAGAGTGCATGTGTAAATATACAATATTACATAAAGTTTTAGGGGGCCTTGGATCTCAGTTTAAGAACCTCTGAAATAGATAACGATCTTGAAAAAGGTCATTATTGAAGAAAATTGCCAAGATGGGGTTTTTATGGGGTTATGAAGATTTGTTTCAACAAAATACCAAATTGAATCAAGGCTGGACTTTAGAAAATGGGAATGTGAAGACCTTGCACTACAAAATGAATGTTTTCTCATGTGAGTGCTTGCACAAACCTCATCATTAGAGAAAGACCGAGGTTCCAGGTTTGAGGATTCACTCTGTGTCTACTGGGTCTTGTCAGTAAGATCAGAAAGATAAAGGAGATGAAACTGGACTGAACCTGCCTTTCTCCTTGTGCTCTCCAGACTACAGTTGAAGTCTGAAATTTTTAGAAATCTTCCCAGGAAACTCCATGCTGCCTGGTGGCGCATGCCTACAATCCAGCACTCCAGAGGCTGAGGCAAGAGAATTACCATGAATTTGAGGCCAGCTTGGGCTATATAGTGAGTTCAAGGCCAGCCCGAGCTACATAGCAATACCCCAACTCCAGAGAGAGAGAGAACGAACTCCATTTGTTGAGATTTTGCAATTTTTAGCTAGCTAAATTTTGGCACATTCATCCTTCAATAAAGATGCCTCAGTAATGCAGATCTGCATGGGCTGGTCATGCAGATGTCATTCAGTGCCTGATGTCCATCCTGCTTCCTAGTGATAGCAATAGGCAGAAAGAGCATATTTCTCCCTGCTAATGAGGCTTAGAATACAGATGAAACTTGAAAAGTATCTTTCATGCTTAATGATCAGAAACTACCAGATTTTAAAGCTGAAATAATTCACCAAAAAACTTAAAATCATATCAGTAACGCCACGGGGAGTCTTGACTAGTGAACTTGGCAAAAGAATTAACTATCTTGGGGTGTTTGTTCAGTCTTTGCTTTCACCAGGTGTTTTTCACATCCCAGGCATTGTGATTCTAATTAGTTTATTCCTCTGGCAAAGACTAGGCAAAATAGCAGAATCAACATTGTTAAATTTTCTCTTTTGGGGAAAAAAAAAAAGGAGTTAGAGGAAATACTTAACTTTATTGGAAGTGTAGAAGCAGCCACGGCACAGGGCCTCCACGATACTCCTCAGTGACTCCTGGAGGCTTTGGCAGAGTGATCTGATCCAGATTTGAGGAGGTGTGCCCTCACACCCCTGGTTTCATAAGGCACTGTCACAAAGGCACTTTGAAATCATGCTGCAACTGGTGCAAAACAAAGTGAATGAATCTTAAGTGTACATAATTTTGGATTTTACATATCTAAAACCTTTGCTCATGTGTATAGAACTACATTATTCAACATAGTAACTGATTCCCAGTGGAAGCTGTTTCAATTAAACATAATTGATTTAGTTCCTTAGGCATATTGGTCACATTTCAAGTGCTCAGTGGCCTTCGGTGTCTGGTGGTCACCACGTTGTGCAGTGCAAGTACAGATTTTTTGCATTGCTGCAGAACATTCTGTTGAACAGGGCCAGGAGAGTGTGATGAAGATCCAGGAGTGATCTCTTGTACACCCTTGCTTCAGGATTTTCTCCTCTGGAAATTACAGTCTTATCTATGTTTCCATAGTTTAGTATTGACTGTTCTTTATTAAATAAAAAGCATTATACATTTGTATGTTATTGGTGTCTGGGGAAAACAAAATGTGATGCAGACCAAAGGAGCTTAGTCCTGGAGTGCTGAACTTAGAAATTTTTCTCTGGCTTATGTATTCCTTCAGTTTAAAGATGCTTAGTTTAGTGTCCTTCCTATTCTGGTTGAGGAGTTTCCCAAATTATGTCAAGCTTGTTCCTCAGGGGACAAGCATTTGGCAGTGTCTGCAACGATTTTTGTTATACCTGGAGGGGCTCTGTTGGTATCTGGTAAGTGGAGGCCAGAGATTCTGCTAAATATCCTCCAATACATAAAATTTCATACAAAGTATTATCTGGCCCAAAATGACAGCAGCGCCATGGTTGTGGAATATTCTAACAGGAGTACTCAGTGGTGTGCATGTAGTAAGTTTCATATGATTATGGCTGCGTCATTAATTGAGACAGGGTATCATTGGCCTCTTGTAGCTTTCAGGTGCTTCTAAAAACAAGCCAAAGAACTGGGCATGGTGGTGCACACCTGTAATCCCAGCTCTCGGGAGACTGAGGTAGGAGCATTGTTGCGAGTTTGAGACCAGCCTGGGCTACAAAGTGAGCTCAAGGCCAGCCTGACCTGCATAAAAGACCAAAAAAAAAAGTCAAAAATCCCAACGTTGAAATTTATGCAGGTAATTATATAAGGAAGGGAAGGTTTAATGATAGATTTTTTATACTTAAAATAACCATAGCCCAAAAACGGTAAAAAATGAAACATATAAATCAACACTTCTCCAAAAGCAATATAGACTGTCCAGTAAGCACAAGAAAAAATGCTCAACTTTGTCACTCATAGAAACAGAAATTGAAAACTCAATAATGAGATACCACTTCACACCACTAGAGTATGTGTAATCAAAAAATGAACAATGACAAGTGTTGATGAGAATGTAGAAAAACTGGAATCCTCCAGTGTTACTGGTGGGACTATAAAATGGTACAGCCTTTGAAAAATAACTGGGTGATTCTTTAAAAAGTTAAACTTACCAAACAGCCCAGTATCTGTGCTGCTAGGAATGTAACCAAGAGAAATGATAGCATATACCTATCAAGATGTCCTTGAATATTCATAGCTGAATTATTCTTAAAAGGCAAAAGTAGAAGTAACCCAAATGTCCCTCAGCTAAAACACTGTATACATGAAATGGAATGCTAGTTGGTAAGAAAAAAGTAGCACGGATGAATCTCAAAAACATGCTGAGTGAAAGAGGATGGAAGTGCTGTACCTGTATGATGTCATTTCATAAATGTCCAGAAAAGACAAATCTATAGCAACAGATAGCAAATCAGTGGTTGGAAATGATTGGAAGTAGGGAGTGTGTAGACAAATTTAAGGGAAATTTTGGGAGATGATGGGAAAGTTCAAATATTAGAATGGTGGATTGTGCAGTTGTCTAAATTTACTAAAAAACATTGACTTGTATACTTAAACATCTTAATCTGTGTATTGATTATCTTATGAAAAGTGATTTTCCTCCCTTAGAGCAATAATGATGCTTCTTAAAGGCCACCTGATTCAAGAATGTACTTAAGGAAAATACTAATACTTTTTAATCTACAAAACCCATATGGCTCACCTATCTAAAAAAAAAGACATATTAAAAGATATATTTGGATGTCATTCTTCATGTCCACATGAATTTTGACTTGTCCTTTCAATCACTCAGAGGTGACTCCAGTGAGAACCTCAAATCTGATTTTTCATTCCTTTCTTTTAAGGAAATCTTCCACATAACCCTCTGTAGCCCCCTTTCTCCCAGCTGCCAGCCATGGTGCGCACAGAGAGCCAGGGACACCTTCTGAAGCACTTTTCCCCCCGCTTAACTTACTGGCACTAGATCCCTCTTGGGATTCTACATTCAAGTCAAGGTGTCACAAATAATAAGAATGTGCTTGTGTTGAGGGGTGGTAAAGGGTTGCTTACTCTTCTGTGTGCTTTCTTACCTACTAGGCTCTGGATTACTGCCACAGCAAGGGAATCATGCACAGGGATGTGAAACCTCACAATGTCATGATAGATCACCAACAAAAAAAGGTACCATTACCGCCAGGCAACATCAAGCCTTTGTTTGAAGGCTTCAAGCTGGCCTAGCAGCTGTTTATTACCAAAGCAATTTCTGAACATCGTGCTGTTTCCTTTAGCAGACTTGTTAGTATTCCCCAGTCTCCAGAGTTGGTTTCTGCAAGGAAAATGGACAGATGACCCCACTTGTTTTATTTTGATTTTAATTTTCCCAAGGGCCTCAGAAAGAAACTACAACTGGTGGTTTCTGCGTCACTTAATGACCCTCACGCCAATCTGCCTGGCCTTAAAAGTTCAGTTCGGTCCCTCCTAATTTTGATATCCAACTCTGGCTGTCCCTAATTGGTGAGTAAATGAATCAGCTAGTATTAGATTAATGACCAGCTAGAGCAGCACTTCACTCCTGGGGTGGGATATGTGTCCCCAGCCCTTTTTAGTTATACTTGGAGCTTATAATGAAAACTATGATGGGGGAATATGTTACACTTGGAAGTAGTATATGGGCAGAGAAAAGAAAAAAGGTTGAGCTTTATTGACCTAGAGAGAGTGATAAACCAGGATAATTCAAATTAAAAAACAAAAACAAATTCCAAGTGCTCTGCTCCAGAAGTAGCCTCTGATGCAGTTGCTGAAAGTATAATTTTTTAACCAGTGCACCTGTTCACATTTTTTTTGTGTGGCCATATATAATTGTTGCCAGAAATGTTACGTGGCCTTGTCCTAGGCACAGGAATTTAGAAACAATCCTTTCACTTGGTTGGTTTGTTTGTTTGTTTTCCCTTCATACTTGTAGCTGCGACTGATAGATTGGGGCTTGGCGGAATTCTATCATCCTGCTCAGGAGTACAACGTTCGAGTAGCCTCGAGGTACTTCAAGGGACCAGAGCTCCTTGTGGACTATCAGGTGAACTTGGTAGAAAAAGTGTTCTGGGTTATTTTTATACTTCTTGATGTGCTGTTTATTTAGTTAGTTTGGATATATTCAAAACCCAATCATTATTCTACCCCCAGAATACTAACTGCAGATTTTTCTCAGCTACTTTGTTCTGGTGGGAGGGGTGGCTTTTAATTCTAAAATATCCCCAAAAGTCAAATGGAGGCTAAAAACCTAAGAAAAAGACAGGTTTCTGGGCTGGGGCTGTAGCTCAGTCATAGAATCCTTGGCTAGCATCTGCCAGACCCTAGGTTTGATCCCAAGCACCACAAAAACAGAAAACTGGATTTCTAACACACTTGACTGACTTCCCTTGTCTCTCCAGATGTATGATTACAGCTTGGACATGTGGAGTTTGGGCTGTATGTTAGCAAGCATGATCTTTCGAAAGGAGCCCTTTTTTCATGGGCAGGACAACTATGACCAGGTGAGCACATACTATGTGACTCTTACTTATTTGGAGATGATTGCCGAGAAAATAGTATGCTTAGAAAATCATACTCTCCTCGAGCCACTAAATGTCACTCATTGTCTGCACATAAGCTTTTCTTTAAGGAAAAAATTTTTGCGGAATTTTGTCTGTCATCATGAAGTCCCCAATGATACAGAAATAGCTAACACTATGTATGCCTAACTTCCAGAGTGCCTCTATGAAGAAGTTCGGCTCTTCCTTACCTAATAATGCTAGAGTCTGATCATTAGATTGTGACCATAATTGTTAGCTTCTAGATTATTGTCCTAGATTATGTTACCCTGTTAAAGGCAATTTGAAATATTGCATTTGTGGAAACCTCGATGTCTTCAAATACCTTTTCCCATCCTAGACTTGGATCTCTATCTCGTCCCTGGAGACTGAGTTGTATGGAGTTTTCTGATTCCCTGATCCAGTGTCCTCAGGTTCACAATGACTTCTATGCTCAGTAA
This sequence comes from Cuniculus paca, assembly GCA_004365215.1. NCBI lineage: Eukaryota > Metazoa > Chordata > Mammalia > Rodentia > Cuniculidae > Cuniculus > Cuniculus paca. The sequence continues at coordinate 12,133 of RJWT010005148.1, read as the reverse complement.
TTTGGTCAGTGTGTTTTGTGTTTCAGCTTGTTCGCATTGCCAAGGTTCTGGGTACAGACGAGCTGTATGGCTATCTGAAGAAATATCACATAGACCTAGATCCACACTTCAACGATATCTTGGGACAGTAAGTAAGAGAGAAAGAGAGATTCGCTTTACCCCATTTGAGAATCGGGAAGATTAGCCAAAATCACTTTCTTACTTCTTTCTAGTCATACCAAATTGAAGTATCTTTTTTCTGTGTGATTTTCTTTAATTTATTGTGAGATAATTAGATATTCTTTACATGTGTCTTCTAGTCGTTTGACTTCTGTCTGAGATAACCTGTTTTATCAATAGAAAATGGAAAACAAAATCAAGTGTTTTAAGAAAAAGTTTTGGTATAGCATGTACTTATTCTAATGGCAAATCTTGGAAAACTGTAGTGTTCTTTGAATACAAAATTAATAGTTTCTTGTTCTCTGTAATGGATCTTCTGTAAGGTAGCAAGTATTAAGGTATATTGAATTTTCAGGGACAGTTCAGTAGGTTAAAAGTTAATACTTGGCTGACAGTTTTCAAATACTTTTTTATTAAACTGCCACGTTTCTGAGGCCAGCCAGCCCTCCAAATGTATCTGCTGACCAACAGAAATTTTAATTAATCTTGCTGATCAAGTCAAGAGTACAGTTTTTTTCTCAGGATGCGGGGTAGGGTAGACTTATTAAGAGAGTGATACTTACTAAGCTTATCATCAGTGCAGTATTTAAGATTGTGTTGACTTCAGCCCTAATTGGATTTAGTCTCAGGATATTAATGCTTCACTTTTCTTCTCAGGCATTCGAGGAAACGCTGGGAAAACTTCATCCATAGTGAAAACAGACACCTTGTCAGCCCTGAGGCCCTAGATCTTCTGGACAAACTTCTGCGATATGACCATCAACAGAGACTGACTGCCAAAGAGGCCATGGAACACCCATACTTCTGTGAGTCTCCAGGGCTGTTTTCAAGGAATGTATTTATTAAAGGAGAGGAAATCATTCATCTTTTATTTTTAAAGCCAGTCAAGAGAATTCTAGATATTTGGGGTCATTCTTGGGTTTAACTGCGTTGATTTTAAAACACTGAGACAACATTGAAGATGAGATGCTTTTTCTTCTTTCCCATTACTGAGAATCAAACCCAGAACCATTCTACCACTGAGCTACATCCTCACCCCTTTCCATTTATTATTTTAATTTTGAGAAAAGGTCTCTGTAAGTTGTCCGAGCAGGCCTCAAACTCATAATCCTTCTACTTTAGCCTCCTGAATAGCTGGAATGACACGTGTGTAACACTGCACCCAACACAAATCAGTTTCTTGATCCCCAAAGGTGTTTGCTTATTCACCAAGTGTGCTCCCTTGGATTCAATCCGTTTGACTACTCCTGTCACCCTGGCCCGTAGATCATGAGAATTTAAATTGTGTTTTCAAATGTATATATTTGCATGGAGAGCTAGGGATATGGCTCTGTGGCTTAGTGCCTTCCTAGCAAGCATGAGGTCGTAAGTTCAGTTTCCAGTCCAAAAAAATAAACTTATTTGTGGAAAGACATAGTCCAAGATTATTTCTTCTCTCAAAAAACAAAGCTAATTGGCTAAAATTAGTGATATAGCCATAGTATATTTCTGAAGTAGGCAGTAAATAAATAAGAGGTGTTTGAGAGCAGGAGAACAGGAAAGATCTTAGTGGAATTCATCTGGACCACTTACTACATCTCAGAAGTATATATGTGTATTTAGTCTGGGTGCTTGGTTGTGGTTCTGTGTGCATGTAGTTCTTCCCATTAAACACACTTTCCTGCTATGTGAGAGAATTTAATCCAGTCAGGGAAAAAGCTGGCGAATAGGGAGGTTAAGTGAATCACTTGCCTCAGTTCACTCTCTTAAAGTCTAAACTCCCCTGCCTTCTGTTTGAGCCATGTATTTTTCAGTCCTGTTCCCCCCCCACCTCTGGAGTCTAAGTCTTGGCTGAAGATCCTTTGCTTGCTCTTGGATCTAGGGCTACAGTATGAGGAAAGAGCAAATTTAAAAGGTCTTACCTTTCCTTTTGGACCCTAGACAAGTGAAACTCAGACATCATCTTTCTAATTTATTATACAGAAAGCTTTTCTTATCCTTCAGGATAAATCAGATTAAGAATACTGACATTTTTGTATGTAATTTATGTTCTGACTACTTTTTTGAATACATAGCACACGTCAATTTGAAATATTTTAAACTACTATTTAAAATTGAGGGCTGGGAATATAGCTCAGTGGCACAAGCCGCCTGCTAAGCAAGCACGAGGTCATGAGTTCGATCCCCTGTACCAAAAAATTAAATAATTGGTAAGTTTCTCTTGACTGGTTTTATTCACCTTTCCCTCTGAAGAGCTTATTATTGCACATACTTGAAAGAAATTAGGGATTGGATATGGTGCTGGTATTCAAAGAACATAGCACATAAAATCAGTGGGAATTTTAAGCAGTGGGCGGTTAAGGTTTCTGTGCCTCTCAGCAGTTGAGTCTGCTCTGAGGAAGAAGAGTTGACTACAAGAAGAATTGCTTTGGTCTTTTTCCAGCGTCTAGCTTTTATATGACCCGAGTTCTGTGTTTTCTGTTCACCTCCGTGGCCCTCTTCTCCCTGGCTTGCTGAGTCTGAGGGTCTCCATCTTGCTGTGGCCTGGTGGCTTTGTCTTGGTGTTCTGCACCCACAGCTCTGACATGGCAACTCTCATCCTGCTTTCTTACAGACCCTGTGGTGAAGGAGCAGTCCCAGCCTTGCGCAGAGAATGCTGTACTTTCCAGTGGTCTCACAGCAGCACGATGAAGACTGGAAAGCGACGGGTAATGCAGCATTGATGCTTGCCAATAAAACCAACCACCAAACACAAATCTTGAAGGAAACTACAGTGTGATAAAAAGAAATTCTAATCATTCCTTCTAAGGCAAAGAAGAGTAAAGACCTAAAAGTGTGTCAAAAGAAACTCCCCAGTACTAGTTTCCAGGGAGCTGCAGTTGTGCAGTGTGATGATACATATAGTTCAGGATCTGAGGGGACTCTCCCTTTGGAATGCATGGGAGATGAGAAACTCGGAGTTGTTGTACATTTTTCTTCGTTTAACAGGACACCACTGTTGAATTAACCCATTTGGTCAACCAGCTCTGAATATCTGACTTCCTATCTATTCCATTGTGGTCTGGTTTCCTTTGATGAGAATTCAGGCTCAAGTTTTAGCAAAACGTCAGTGATCAATACTGACACACCAGCCTCATTTATGAAAAAGATATTAAAACAGTGACAGTATTTTTTTTTAAGCTCTTTTACAAATTCATGTTCTATGTATTTTTTTATGACATGAGCTCTCCAGGAAATGTACCTCATCCCTGCAGTTTCCCTCTAAATGTTTTCATTTGGAAGCAAACTGTAGTCACTTTCACAGAGTCCTCTTTGCTGTTAGGAGACATCACTTGAAATTGTGAGATGCCATGAACAGGTCCATCAGTTGCATCAGAAAGTCCCTGCTATGTGCATAACTTGGAGCTCACTGTAACCTCTGTTGATTTGCCTAATTACAGAATCTTTTTGGATTTTTTCATTTAGCCTTTTTTTGGGGGGAGGGAGCAGCCTTCTAAGAAAAACCTCAGCATTTCCCAGCACATCCCTGTGCGTGTACCTACTTTAATGCACCTCTCTGAAACAGTGACCTTTTTTTGTTCACGACCGTAACTAAAACTGGCAAGTCAGTTTTCAGGCAGGTTGAAGAGGAAAAAAATATCCTATTTGGATTTATTTAGGAAAGATTTATTGAGGGGAAAAGTATCACCACCTGTCTTCCCTCTTTTTATCCCCATGACAATTTCCAGCTGTAATCAGGTTAATATGTGTTTTGAGTGCTGATACATGACGTATAAGAAGGGAAAGATAAGTTTTTTCAAATGCAGGTACTGATATTGTATGGGCAAGGCCATCCCATAACTCCGGCAACTGAGAGGAAAGAAATAGGCAGGGGACTGGGGATAAAAGTGGACCTCCTGGGGCAAGTGTTAAAGCTCTGGATCTGCTGCGCTAACCTTGGCATTAGCAAAGAAAGCTAGGTTTTATTTTAAAAGAGAAAATAGGACGAATTTCATTTTGGAGACTTGTCAACAATATGATTTGCCATTAGTCCCCTTCTCCCCAGCTACAGAGCTATTGCTATAGCTCTGGGGACCTAACATGCCTGGGCTAGAGCTAGAGGAGTCTACCACCATATCACACTTAGGATTTCTTTATTAACTATTTAATAATGCCATACATTTTTTTTTTAAGATTAGAGTGTGTGTTTGAGGCATCTGTTTACATTCCATATTCCAATAAAATCATATTGGTATTGGTAGCAGGTCCTATCTTTAAATGTAGATTCTATTTTTCTTGTTTGGTCGGTGGGAACTTAAATACAAATGAAAGTCTTCTTCTTGTAGAGTTGAACTTACAGATTAAGAGCCTAAAGCCAGGAGATACATTCAGTTAAAGTTCTCATACTAATACTGCCTACCTGCATTGCACATTCTGCATCTTGAAATGTACACTTACTTGTTCTACCTGAAAATCAAAAAGAAGATGTGAATTCTCAGCTGAACCTATGTTATTATGTCAGGCAGCAAAACTCAATGTTCTGGATTATCTAAATGCCCTTAGAGTAAGGCAGCCTGAAGTATTGATTATCAGGGAGATGTGCCACTGTGTCTTTCTTGCTCCCCGCCCTCCAAGCGCACTTTTGCTTCTTCCCCTTGGTCTTTTGTTTTCTTTCTCTCTCTCTCTTTTCCTTTCTTTTCTTTTCTTTTTCTTTTCTTTTCTTTTCTTTTCTTTTCTTTTCTTTTCTTTTCTTTTCTTTTCTTTTCTTTTCTTTTCTTTTCTTTTCTGGTACCTGTCTGACTTACTGGAGGGTCTTGGTTGAGCAGTGACCCTGCTTCTTTCCCTTCGTTCCCCAGCGGCAATAAAAGCATCTAGAAAAGTCAGGCGGTGAGCCTCCACCCCTCCTCTTCAGCCTTGCCAGCTGACTTGCCTGCCCTTTGGTCTGTAGCTGCAACTGTGACACAGCAGTAATCCTTCCTTCCAGTTTACTTTCACGGCACCTATACTTTTACCTCTCTTCATGCCTTAGACTTGAGTTTAAAATGGTTGCTCCCTCTGGGTCTGGACTTGACACCTAGGCCGTTCTTTCCCAAACTGAAGTGAGTCTAGTTCAGACCTTTTCTTTCACCTGCCTCTAATCCATTGTGTCTGAATGGACCTTTCTCCCCTGAAGTTCTAGTGTGTTTACCTGGGTTAGGAGATGGTCTTGGGAAGTTCCTGAAGGGGGTAAGTGTGTGTGTGTGTGTGTGTGCGCGCGTGCACATGTGTGCATATGTGTGTGTTGGAATGGAAGTCTAGCCTTATATTTAGAGTAACGTGAGGTAAATTTACCTGCCCCAGTATCCTTTTCAGTTAGCATATTTACTCTTAAACTCATCTCAGTAATTTGCATTTGTTTGCTTCATACCTTATAACAGGTTAAAAGTGCCTATGACAAGGACTTGTTTCCTAAAGAAAAGCAAAAAACATGGGGAACAGGGTAGTGTTACACTGTCATCTCAGGTACTGCCTGTGTTCAGGAATATAGACCTGGATGGGTGAGAACAGAAGCTTCCTGTGCTGAGTCCAGATCCATGTGTCATCGTTGGCAGCCATGAGTGTGCATAACTGTTAAGGTTGCCTCAGCTGAGAAATCCCATGGTGAGAGTGGTGCTAATGAAGTGCTAAGTGACATTCCCTTCGGGACCTGGTGGCAGCCCACTTTCTTCAGGTTCCTATCAGCTGATCTTGTTACTGTCCTAGCCCTGTGGGCAGCTGGGTGGATGAGCCTCTCAGTGCATGGCATGGAGCAGGTGTTCCTGGGGCTTTTTAACAGTTAGTGAAGTGCCTGTGCAGTTCATATTTGTGACGCACTAGGATGGTCTCTAGCACATCACTGCTCCAGACTTAAGGCTCGTGTCGTCCCTTGCAGAGAGGAAGGTACTCTCTCATCTGACTGACCACAGGAAACAGAAGAGCTCGGAATCCTGGGAACCTGGAGAGAGCTGCTGGGGGAGGGACGGGTAAAAAAGGAACCAATAAGGAAAGTGACCTAAAGGTAGATCTTGAGGAGGAAGTGGACTTCTTGGGAGGATGAAATGAGCAGACACGAAGTTCTTGTTCCAGAGTGAGCTCTGGAGAGGACACTATCCCCTGGCTTGGGTCCCATGACCCTTTGAAAGGTGGTGCTCTTGAGTCAGGTGCTGAGTCCCAGAGAGAGCTGGTGCTGAGTGTCTCACAGTCTGTGCCTACTCAGGGAAATGGCTTAGGTTCTCCCAGGTGCTGCGTAGATATGAATGGAAGCAGAGCTGCTTTGGGAGACAAACTTGGAAGAATTTTTATATATGCATTGAAATAAATCTAAAAGAGCCTAGTTAACAGTTTCCTTTAATGCCAGTTCAGATTTAAAGGTTTGTTTAGAAACCTGTGTTACTGTGTGAGCATCTACAGAGAACAGAATCCCCCCACCCCCGCAGATAAGTGAGTGGATAATAGCTGATGAGAGTAACAGCCAAAGTTTCGATAAAACCCTCTGAAAGCAAAAGCAGGGTCCTCCGTGAGCCCACAGTAAGCCCTAGTTTGTCAGTGAGCTTAATAAATTGAAGCTGAATGTCCTGCCTTTAAAAACTAACCCCAGGGTGGGGTAGCTGGGAGGGGAGGTGGCAAGGAAACCAGTAGTAACATGCTTTTGAGCTATATGAATGTTAATAAAACACCCCAAACAGGTATTATAGAGGCTGGGGGAAAAGATGTGATGGGATTATACAGATGATACATGCTTTTGTGTCAAGACTCAAACAATGTGCTACAAATGTGATACTTAACCCTGAACTGCATGTATTGGGGATTGTTTAAAAACAACAACAAAAAACTTTGAATCAATAAATTAACAGTTTTTCACTTGCTGGCTCTTCTTGGTGTAAATGGTGACTGAGTTTGGGACAGAAATATTGACATCCAGTGGAAAACTTGGATAATCTTCAAGAACCCTGGAGCCTTCTGTTTGCAGAAAAGCAACACTGCTTGGGTTATGATCCTTTACAAGTGACTGCTTCAGACACAGTTGGCCACCTCTGTATATCACTGGATGACTGATATGTGATTCATGTGCTGCTGCCCTTAGAGGGAAGAAAATTGCTATGTTAAACCTTGTTTTCCTAAATAAAAATGTTGACAATACCTAGCCTTCCTAAGTGAGAGACGAACCATTGCTATGAGGATCTTAACTTGTATTTCCTGTCTCTGGGGAAGGGCAGAGGGATAAAGTGAACTGCAAAGGTACGTGTGGTGGTTGTAGGGCATCACCTTGGTGTGAAGACTTCAGTACAGGTGGGGTTGGAGGTGTCTTATGCATTGCACACTCAGACACCTGCATCTTGGGGTTGATGAGCTTTGCTGCATGATTTCAGCCTTACAGCCCAGCGCTTGGCCTCTGTGAAGACTTCCCACTGCCATGCCTTGCGACCATGGGCGCATGCTGTTGTTTGGCAGGTGGTGGTCTCAGTGGTGTGGGGTTTTTTTTGTTTTTTTTTTTCTCACATCTGTCACTGTAGAATTGGACCCTTGGGAATCAGATGAAGTTCTTAAAGGCAAACATGGTCATTTTTTAACATGCATATGCAGCCTTCCTCAAATCCTAAGCAGTGGAACTCTTCTTTTACCCAAAGAAAATTTTTATGAAATGACGTGTAGCAGCTTCCCAGGTGCCAACTGCTTTCAGTTTTGTGACAGTGTCCCAGGAGATGCTCGGAGTATTCTGGTCTGGCATCGCACCACCTACTTACCTATGCTGAACATGGAAGAAGGACGAGGTGTTCAGCCAAGAGCATCTACAGTCAGCTGTTTGCAGCAGAGTTAAATATATTTGAGCTTTTTTGTTGCTCAAATAAGACTTGGCTTTTTTGCTGAATAAATACCATGTCATCTGTTTCTTAGACCCCAGATCCCCTCAGTACATCTGGTCAGGTCTGAAGGGGATCCAGAATTGGACTGCTGAACCTGTGACTTGGCTCATACAAAAGTGTCACAAGGCTGTCCACCAGCATCCTGGATCCAAGGGATAGGGTCATTAAACGCTGTCATGAGCGTTCCTGTCCTCTCCAGAAGGCTGGACTACAGGTTACCTTGGTTGTCAGCAGGAAGAGGCCACCCTTTGAAACCAGAGGTCATACGGCAGTCCTCACCGGGTGTTCCCAGAGTGGCATGGGAAAGGGAAGCTGGCATTTAGCCCCGGCCCTCTTCAAGAGAAGGAAGCCCCACTCAAGCAGAGGCCTGCCCCTCCCTGTGGCTCAGGTTGATTAATGCCGTCTTTCCCCTCCTCCCATCTCTCCCCAGGTCTGTTGCGGTTCCTCCCACTTTTCCATAAGCAGAACAAGAACCAAATCAAACGTCTTAACGTGTGTAGAGAGATCACGTTCCGTGAGCAGACACAAAACGGTGGCAGGTTTGGCGAGCACGAACTAGACCAACTGAAGGGCAGCCCACCACTGTATCAAACCTCACTTCTGAATGTAAAAGGTTCACATGCCTTTGGCTTCCTGTTGACTTCCTCCTGACCCAGAAAGCATGGGAAATGTGAAGGGTATGCAAATGGTTGTTGGTTACTGTTGCTCCCTGTGCCCCTTGACTCGTCCGTGGCCGCTTGTTTTTCCAGCAGACCACGTTGACTAGCTGACCAGACTCCAGTGGGGGAAAGGGGGCAATATATAGCATGACGGGCAGTTACATATTATTATTTTAAAAGTATATATTATTGAATAAAAGGTTTTAAAAGAAATGTATGGAGAGTTTTCAGTATGGAAGGGGCCATTAAGTGAGACCTGTGGCCACAGAGGACTGAGTGACCCAGAAGCGCATTTGTGCCGGGTTCTATCCAGAAGAAAGCAGGCGAGGAGGGCCAGTTTGAAGGAGCTCTGCAGAGACGAGACGTGCAGAGATAAAAGAGTCCAAGTACTCAGTGGCTGGGAAAGCTGGGCCTTGCCTTAGTCACTTGTCCACTGTTAGCCCCTCTTCCAAATCAGGTGGGAGGCCCAGCAATTGAGGTGGATAAACACCACCTCTAGCAAGCTCAGGAAAGATCCCTTAGCCTTTTCTTTGCTGTCCCTTTGCGCATGTTGCAACATTTCATTGCATCTCCTAATGCTGCCTCCCAATACCCTCTTCTGAGAACCGTCCTGGAACCCCGTGGAATCTGCTGACCGGTGGCAGGGAAGGGTTCGGGGCTCCAAGGGCTGCTGCCAATCACATTCTGATGTTCCCAAGAACTGGAAGGAAAAGTGACTGCAACGGAAGCAACACTTGCATTTGTTGAAACAAAACCAGCTTTAGAAATGAGGCTTCGCCAGCTCTCTCAGTCCTCACCTCCCAGGAAAGCTGTCCGGGGGAAGTGAAACTGGCAGCTACCACCTGTTGGTCACCTGATCGTGCCTGCTCAGGCCACTGGCCTGTGTCCTCCACTGCCTGTACAGAGCAGAGGTGTGGGCAGATTCGGATGCCCTGGTGGCTGCCTAGGGCTCCAGCCCAGGGTCCACGAAGGCCACCTGCCCTACACAGCACTCCTCTCTGCTCTTTGTTGTGAACACTGACCCGAACCATGGGCACTCAGTTTTGAAGTGGTTATGGGGAAAGCAGAAAGGCCCCTTTCAGGGCCACCATGGCACCCTAGTGTCTTTTGGAGCAGCTTCTGTTGGATCCAAACAGTTCTTGGGTGTGGGAGCTTAAAACTTCGTGCTGTGGACACCAGGCAACTAGCAGAAGACTTGTCAGGCCAGTGGCCCAAGCAGATGGACTTAGTACTTTCTGGCCCCACCACTGACCTAGCTTTCTCAAGTTGTCTCTCTTGTGATGCTCTTTTTGACTCAAGGCCTTAAAAATTTCTCTTGGTCTTCCAGATCTCTGGTATGGCATCAAAATACCTCGTTAGTATGTGCATTTGTCTACACAGCATCAATGCATTACCTCTGCGTGGACCTGTTGGTATTTAAAGCCCTCTCCAAAGGTATCTGAACAGACTCGCAGAGGACAGGCCTGGGAATTCTCGATGTCCTGGAGAAATTGGAATGCTGGCTTCATCCTCAGTTTTCCCGCCTGCTTTTTGTCCATGGCTCTCCTTAATGTTCCAGTGCGGAAGCCTTTTTTAGAAACCTCTGAAATGTATCAAATACTCTTGGGTTTTGTGAATGATTGTGATTGGGCTGGAGAGTAGTTGCAGATAGAGAACTGCTTAGGTTATTTTGACTTTGAGAGAAGGGAACGAGAGCTTGCTAACACAAGAATGACCTAGTTCATGTACGGTATGCTTAGAGATTCAGAATGTCAATGTCTTCTCATACTCCTGTTTGTGTTTTGGTGTTTTATTATTTGTTGCATTTTCCTGATGACCAAAGTAATATACACTGCTCCCTGCTTTTTATTGTACTGAGGGTTGAATCCAGGGCCTTTGCACTAAGTTACATCTCCAGCTCTTTAAAAAAAAAAAAAAATTATTTTTTGAGACGGGGTCTCACAAAGTTACCCAGGCTGAACTGAAACTTGCAGTCCTCCTGCCTCCGTCTTCCAGAAAGCTGTGACTACAGGCATATGCCACTATACCCAGCTAGTAATATGTCCTTGTGGTTAAAGAAAAAAAGAAAAAAGCAAATGTTATAGAGAAGCTAATGAGGGAAGTCCCCTCCACGACCACTCGCATGCACACGACTCATGAAAGCTTGCTTTCTTTGGAGGTAATCATTGTTAAAATTTGGTGTATATTTTCCCATTTTATTTTTTGATAAGCATTTACTAATCTTGTTAAATTACAATAATTTTCATGGTAATGGAAATATCAAACTATGTTCCTTTCTGACACTTATGTTTTCATTTAATTGTGAAAATTCACTGTGTTAGCATGTACTGTATGGATCTACCTCACCCATTTTCATGGCTGCATGGTATTCCACTGTGTGACGTACCACAGTTGAAGCAATTCTTTCTTGATAGACTGGGTTCGTTCTTTTTCTTTTTTTTTAAATAGTGCTGTAATTAACTGCACATACATTTTTGGACTGGATATATGTGTGATAAAATCTTTAAAAAGAATTACTATGGCACATGGCTGCTTTTTTTAAACAAAGGGCATTGTTATGATGCTGAGAATCTTGTTTCTGTAGCAAACAAGTCTTCCATCCCTCCCCATATCATTGCAGATTGGAACTATGAGGGCATCAGTCATGGGATTTTTTTTGTTTGTTTGTTTGTCTTTTTGAGACAGGGTCTCACTATGTGGCTCAGGCTGGCCATGTGCTCACTTTGTAGCCCAAGCTGGTCTCAAACTCTCAACGATCCTCCAGCCTCAGCCTCCCGAGTGCTAGGATTACAGGCGCCACCATGCCCGGCTTAGTCATGGGATTCTTGCAGGACTCTGTCAGGCATTTGGGGCACTTCCCAAAGGCCCATAGAAATGTTTGAGACCTAAAAATAAAATGTGATGGCGCTAACAAAATTGAAAATAAAGCTTAATAAATGGAATTAAATGTCTTAAAATGTACAATACTGTGAACATCATTAGTTATTAAAGTCAATATGTTTTTAAAAGTTATTTTTTCTCATGATAATTACTGAAGAATCCGACTATCATAAAAGCAAACTATTTCAGAGGCAAATTCTAAGGATTCAGGAAATTACAGGAAGAAATTAAATATGAAAAATGGTTACATTTTAATGTGTTCGAAACGCTGTGGGAAAGCCTTCACGAGTAAGCCCACAGAGGGCCAGCAACCGCTTTACAGTAGCCCTAGGGAGCCAAGTGGCTTGGTGGATGAGCACCCTCTTCAGAGTATCATTCTTCGGGCTGTTGAAACAATGTGCTTCTCAAGTGCACTGCGCCAAACATAGAAGCCAGGTGCAAAACGCCTTGTACTGATCCACCGGTTTCTGTGACATCCCGGGAAAGGCAGACTCGGGAGTGAAGAGCAGACCCATGACTGCCTGGGCTCCAGGATGGCCACAAGGTCCGCTGAGGCCCTTCTGGGGGTGCTGCAATTGTTCTGTGGCCTAAATG